>CABHPR010102760.1:0-13302 GCA_902168415.1 Peromyscus melanophrys | reverse complement strand
ACACACACACACACACACACACGTAGAAAAAACTGAACTGGAGTTGAGCAAGTGCTGCTCCAGTTATACTAGCAAGTGATGCTAATGGTCCATGGTGGATTAGAAAAAGAATGTTTGAAGGGTCCAAGTCCAAGATCTGCCAGTACTTAGGAGATGGAAGAATGTGGAAAAGTAAGAAGGTTCTGGAGGAAAGCATACTGCCATAAAAGCCAATAAAATGTCCTGTTTTAACTAAATTCACTGTTCCCATTAGGTCACTCTTGACAATAACACATCCGATCTTGAATTATTTGCTCAGTAAAAAAATGTGATAGCCAAACTCTGTAGAATGTTGGGGCAAGAATAGTTCACCAAAGCCATGGAGTTCATCTATTCATTTCTTGAACATTCAGATCTGCAGTTTTTACTGTGTGTTCATCTCTCCAAGTTTTGGACAATGAAAATAGAAGCTTATCAAGAAGTAAAAAATTAATTTCCCAGGATTGATAGCCAATCGATTGCTTATGAATGTCTGTCATCAATACTACTACTGCCTTCCGGTGGGGATGAAAATTTAGTCATTTGAAAAGTTTAGTGATTATTGTCCTCTCATGACCCAAATAATAAGTGTACATAATAAATGTCAGAAGAAATGAAGGTGTGATAAGTCATTTTCATCCAAATCCCAACACCCGGCTGAAGGAAGCTTAGCTACCTGTTGTCTCATTATGGAGAATGGAAGGTATCAAGACTTCCCATGACAAGACAGGATGAAAGGAGAGGGCTCCAGTGTCAATACAGGTTCTGCAAACTTGGTCCATAAAGTTTAGTGGATGAATCCCGAGTCCTGAGCTCCCACTTTAGAGGCATGTCGATGGTTAACTAATTCTCTTCATTTGTAGAAGGAAGGGGGCTGTAGGGAAGAGGGCTCCAGTGTCAGGCAGAGCCTTGTGAATCTGAAAAGACAGGAGACTAACAGAAAGATAACATGGTTTTCATAGACCAGTGCCATGTTACTATAGTTTTGTCCCCACTAAAGGGGACACTAAGTACCAAGCAAGAGTGTTGTGGAATCTTGTGGTAAAAATGAAACAAAGCTGAACTCTGCTCAAGTTCAAGAGCCGAAGCTGTCTGTCCTGTGCTGGAGGCCAGGTGAACCTGGAAAGTCTGAGACAAGAGCAAACACCAAGAGCCTGAGGTTGGTAGATAGGATGCTCCAGGTATGCTTTTAAGACACAGTCCATCTTTCTAGATCAGCCCTCTACAACAGAGATGAGGCCAAAAGCCTGGCTGAAACAGAGCCACTGTTTCCCATTCGGGGAGACTGGCAGCAATGGAGTTCAGCAGTTCGAGTTGAGGATGCAGGTGGGCCACGTTCAGGATGCAGAAGTGACTCCTTGGCAGCCACCACCTCCGAGAATAATGTAGGGGTTTATAAGAAGCTGGGTGCTACACTCATCATCTTCGTAATTGCAACATTTCTTATCTTCCCATTTTCATGGGCCAGAGATAGTGTGTGCAGGAAAGCGGTGCCCACATGAGTTTCTGTTTTGGCATGTGCAGGAAAGTGATGTCCATATGTGTTTCTGTTTACTCAAGTTTATAGCCACCATACAGCTCTGATGAATCCTCCCTTTGCCATGATACTGAGGCAATAGTATTCTAATGCCATCTTTATTAGTGTTCGGCAGATCCCATACTACTGCATACAGAAATAGTGTAAATCACCAAACTAGAGTTTGAGGTCCATAAAATGCAAGGTTATGAATATTTCATTACTATACATTTTATTTCCTTGTCTATTCTGCATCTCCCAAAATGTTGTTTGTTTATTTATTGGCTTGCTGTTGAGCAGGAATACTTAATTCTTAATATCAGGTGTGGACTGGTTCACCAACCCCAGCCCTGAGGCCTGAGCTACATTGAAGAATATGAATCTGTCCCTCCCCTGTGACACACACACCTTTTCCCCAGTCCTCCGACCCACAAACAACTGTGAGTAAAAGGAGTTTCACTTTCGTCATCTCTGAGCGGGTTTTCAAGACCCCCAAATCAACTCCCAGACCTTTCTCCCACCAGCTAGGGCTATGTGTTTCAATGTCTTTCGACGCCTCATCGGATCCATTTTTTGGCTAAAGGAGGCAGGGAGACTTCTGCTGCAGATCTTGGCAATGAAAGACACACCGCAAGTGCAATTAGCTTCACTCCCTGAGCCGGTACAAATGATTTGTCTGAATCAGCTGCTCTTGCGAAGGATGCAGCCACTATCACAAGGCTTCTGAATTTCTCCTTTAACCACCAAATTCCTATTAGTAAACAGCCAGGGGGATTCAATCCCAGCAAAACCAGACTCGGCGTCCCCTGCTCGAGGTGCTACCTTCTCTCCAGCTACGGGGCATAGTAGATATTAATACGACTCTTTGGTACACCCTGTAAAATATAGAAAATGTCATAATTACATCTGCAATTCAGCAATGAAACAATTTTCCTTCTTTCTTCACTGCCATCAGCATAATAGCAGCCTATGGGATTTGTATTTTCTGGCTGTGAGCCCTTTTATGGGCTGTGGAAAAAAAAAATACAAGCAGGTTAGTTTCACAGCTCTGAGAAGGCCTCGTGACAGAAATATTGCTTTTAATGTTATTGTCTCTTTCTGGCTTGGTCCCCCACTCTCTTTAGGTGGAGACACTATGCTGAGACAGCACAGCACATGTTTTTCTGACAAGCCCCCATGTTGCCTTTACTGGCTTCCACCACCCATGTGGACAGAGAAATCATTAACCAGCTCTCAGGACCCAAATGTTATCTACAGATAAAAGGGAAACAGGGGGGGGGGGGGGCCTCGTCTGAGGTGCGTGCAATCACAAGGAAGGAAGTTTCCCAGGTTTCTCATTGAGGCATAAAAGAACACGAGAAAGGTGTGTTTGGAGTGAATCCTCATACCCCGTGCATTTTGCTAGCCAAGACAAATATCACAGCTCACATCTAACATTTGAAAAAATAGGGCCAAATAAAATGATGGATTAATAAGTCCAAGGACAGAATAATAGAAGGAAAATATATTATAGAGAGTGATGCCTGTGTCAATCTGAACAAGGCAGGCAAAAAAAAAAAAAAAAAAAAAAAAAAAAAAAAGCTGAAATGGGAACGGGTGTTTGTGGGGGAGTCCTATAGCAACTTTAAATAAAAATCCCTCCTGTAGTTAAGTACACATTAGTTAAGGCTACCAAGCCCCGTATGATATGATTGCTTCCAAAGCAGGCACCTTCAGCCCATTTGAGAGTCTTCGTGTTATAACCTACACTATGGGCATCGTGGATTGAACACCAGGCTAAATGTTCCCTCTGTAATTATTGGTAATAATATTCCATGCACATTTATATCCCCCATCATCATCTGTGATGAGGCTAATCCAGTACTTTCTGCATGAACTGCTATAATACCCAAAGCAGCAGGATGGAATATTATCAAGCATGGGTTTACCAATGGAAAGCCTAATGTAACAGAGTTCGTTTCCAGAAAATAAGCTGGGGATGAAATTTGTTAGGATCAGCTATACCGACAGACACCTGTAACACTCTCCAGAGAGGCTCACTCAAGTGACCATTTCTCATAATGGCTTCATGCCAGTCACAGGAAGTATTCTGAACACAGTCCTGTAAAACTAAAGAAATACCGAGTGGAGAGGCAGGTCTTTAATGAGGGGTGAGGTGATCTGGATTCTGTTGGCATCCCAGCCACAGGCACTAGCCTGGCAGAATCGGGTGGGGGACACTGTAGTAAAAGGAAGGATATAGAAAGAAAACTCTCTAGGAATAAATATGGTTTAAAACCCTGTTAGCTGCCCAGAGATTCCCTAGAGACAAATAGTTTTGCCATTTTATTTCAAAACCAAGTGAACCAATAGTGTTGCCAGCAACAAATGATTATTCAACCAGAATGGCTTAAGACATCCTATAAGCAGAAAGGGCAAAAGCTTAATAGTTACCTAAAAGGACTCTTACAAAATTTGTTCTAAACTTTCATATGTGTCAGACCCTCTTGAACTCCCAAGATTATAATGAAGAGACCACAATGGTACTCATGTTCAAGAAAAAAAAAAAGCAGCATATGAAAATTCAAATTTACAAACCAGATCAATTAATGGGTGATTATTCACACTGTAAAAGGATTTATCGCTTTACAAATGGATTCCCTGCAGGGTTCCATTTTAATAACTGAGCTCGCTCAGTGTTAGGAGTCACTGCCAATTAAAAGTCAATCAGAAGTGAAGATTAAGCATCTCTGAAATTAAAATGTATGTTGACAGAAAACCATCCACAGACTTACAAAATGCACCCTATACAACTTCGGAGGTGCACAATTTATTTCCCAGGCTGTCATTGAGCAACTCCTACATGCTCAGCTGGTCCTAAGTGTCACTGCCAAGGTACCTCAAAAAGTGTAATTAATGGTCCTGGGCCCTAAGACTTCCCCAGTACAGAGTGAAGGGGTCGCTGTCAGCATTCCGCTTGGGATGGTTCTCTCTCAGGTAGAAGTCAGTCCTGTATAGTGTCAGTCCCCAGTCACTGAATGCCATGGGAGGTCCTGTGCCATTTTATCAAAGACAAAAAGCCAAAATGCCTGCACACATTTCCCAGAGTCTTCTATAGCACCCCAACCCCACCCTGTTGAGAATGCTGTGACACTAAGAAAGTCTGGTTGTTCTCAGGCCATTAGTATTTTCCTTCCGGTGAGGAGAACTGTTTCCTTCAGGTGATGGGAAATTTGAGGCCAAAAGTCACCAGTTCCCAATGCGCACTCCATGGATTGTTTTTAATTACATAAATTTCCTTTCTTAATTTACCTAGTATCGTTAAGGTTTAAAGGTAGCCCACCACTTAGTCCTACCTATTGCTAACATAATAACAGGTTTCCTTGGGCCTTTTCATACATATTTCATTCTTCTTTAAGATTTTTATGTGTGTGTTTTGCTTGTATGTATTTATGTGCACCATGTTTGTGCTTGGGGCCAGAGGAGTTCAAGAGAGTTCATCAGATCCTCTGGAACTGGAGTTATAGGCAGTTGGGAGCCACCAAGTAGGTGATAGGAATGGAACCCAGGTCTTCTGCACAAGCAGCAAATGCTCTTAAATGCTGGCATCTTTCCAGCCCCCACATTTTGTTCTTATATGCTGCCCTCCCCATCACCTTGGCCCACCCTCTGGACCTCTTCCTCTCTCTGTAGCCCCACCCCTTCTGCTTTCATGCCACACGCAGTCTGTTGCTCTCTCTTTCTTCTTCTTTTTTTAAATTTAATAATTTTAGCTTTTTTCATACATGATCACTGCATCTACCTCACCCTTGCCCCTCTCTCTCCTCCTCCAACTCCTCCCATGCACCCCCTCCCAAATTCATGATCTCTTGTTATTATTACTGTTATGTGTGTGTGTATAGTCATGCACATGTATATATAACCTGCTGAGGGTTGTTTCTGGCTTTACCTGTGTGTGCATGTGTCCAGAACTGAGCACTTCAAATTAGAATATCTATGTAGTAGCTCATCCCTGGAGGACACTGACTGTCCCTCTCTCAGTAAGCAGTGGCCACCCACAGGTCTCCATCTGGAGATGAGACCATGTAGAATTTCCCCTGTCCATATTGTCATATGCTGTCATTATGCTGGCCTTGTTCAGGCAGCCATACTGCTGAGAGTTCAGAGGTATAGCTTCCCTGTCATATACAGAAGACAGTATCCTATAGCAAATGTCTGGGTATTTTGGCTCTTAAAATCTCTGAACTGCTTCTTCCAAAATCTGCCCTGAGCCTTCAGTGTAGAGCTTGTATAGCAAACACATCATGGCCACCCCATGGTTACTTATTCTCTGCATCTTGACCAGTTGCATATCTCTGTAATAGTGTCTACCTTTTGCAACAAGAACCTTCTTTGATGAGGAATGGATGAGAGCTATATTAATGAGCCTGGCCACAGCCTGGGCCACAGCATAGGATGTGTGGCCTGGGATGGACCTGGAGTTTGGATAGCTTTATTGCTTGCTTGCTTTTCCCCTCTTCTCCCTTTAAGATCTCTACTTTCCCCATCATGGTCCCCATTCAAGTTTCATGACTGACATGCACACATAAATACACATACACACATATATAAAATGTAAGCTCTAAATTGAGAGAGAAAATGGAGCATTTTATTCATTTTCTTTAGAGAAAGTCAGGGCGTTTAATATTTACTTTCTAAACTAGACATTTTCTAAATTGAGATCTCTCAATACTTTCTTCACCTCTGCATTTCCCCCATCATGGTTCTTATTCTTTTCCAGGGTCAGCTTCTGCCTCTTCCGTGGAAGCTCTTTGGTTTCCCTTCTTCCAGCACTGTGGTTTCAGAACAGGAAGTGATTCGGTGAAGACAGAGCTCAGTGATCCCATTGGTGGTGTAGAAAAAGTCCTCTGATGAACTGAGAAAAGTCCTCTACTACAGCCTAAATGAGGAGAGACCTTTTGGAACAGATGTGGGAGGTTGAAAATGTATAAACAAGCTGAAGAAATGGAAGATTTTCTTAATTGCACTTGAGTTTTCTAGGGTTCAACTAATATACACAAAACCTGAACTAGTTAGCCTACTCAGCCCATTTTCTCCAGTACCTTTCAGCAGTAGAAGAACATGAGAAGAAAAGAACATGAGATCTCCCTTTGGGAAGACATCCACAGCTGATGGATGGTTAAATGTGAAGAGAATGAGGCAGCTGGATATATGGCAAACACATCACTGAGGTTTATTATTGTGTGACAAAGTGACATGACAGGTGACCTGGATCATCCATGGTAGAAAGCTTGAGAATCCGCAGGTATTTGCTGCTGTGGATATCGCTCTGTATAAATAAACACTGATTGGCCGGTAGCCAGACAGGAAGTATAGGTGGGACTAACAGAGAGGAGAATTGAGAGAACAGGAAGGCAGAGGGAGAGACGGCTAGAGCTGCCGCCAGGACAAGGAAGATGTAAGGTACCTATAAGCCCTGAGCCATGTGGCAAAGTATAGATTAATAGAAATGGGCTAAATATAAGAGTAAGAGCTAGATAATGATAGGCCTGAGCTAATTGCCAAGCAGTTTAAATAATGTAAGAGTCTGTGTGTTTATTTTATAAGTGGGCTCCAGGACTGGCGGGACTTGGCGGGAGCTGGAGAAAAATTCTCCAGCTACAATTTGCCATGTTAACACAGGCCTCAAACATGTCATAGTTCTACACCACTGGTGATGGCTCCGATGTGGCCAGATGTATAGTTGAGGCTGGTGGAAACATGATAGCCCCTAAGGATAGTATGGAAATTCTTGAGACAGGTGCCAAAGTCATGTTGTAAAGTAAATGGAGGCAAGTTTGAAAAGAATGACTCAAATTTCCATCAAAATGCCTCTGGGACAAAAGATGACAAGAAAATATGCAACAGTTCTCAACTGCCATCAGATCAGTAGAACACATTTGGGAACTCGAAAATGAGGCCTCGTTTACACTGAATTTACACTGAGGTCAGTATTCTCTGGTGGATACGGTAGATATTTTGGATACAGGGTATGCATAGTGCAACAGTCTGAGCATCAACCCTATGTCATACACAGAATTAAGCATTGTAACAGTTAAGCATAAACAAGAGCCCAAGCAAGGAGGGGAGAAAAAAAAAAAGATTCTGTCTCCACAGGACTCCTCACAGGAGGAATGACTGACTCAGGCTTCAGGGCAAGAAGTTAAAGGTGATTCAGGATGAGTGTTAGTAAAGGGTACCATGAAAACTAAGTTGTCTAGATGAGGAGAGAGCAGCACACACAGGAATAAAGGGAGGCATGGTGGGATGACAGGAAGTTAGGCTGGGAGAGGAGAAATGGTTGACACCAAATGAACAAGGACCTCTCCTGAGTCACTCTGTGGAATGGTTAGGAAACCATTAAGATGTCTCTACCCTAGTAGAATGGCATCATCAGATCAGCATCTTAGAAGGCTCATTTTGGATGCCTTTTAGAGAGTGCATTAGTCCAAAGAGGGTCAACTGGGTGGGATATATCAAGTCCAGTTACACTAAATTGTCTTATCAGGCAGGAAGAGGGGTGGCTAAAAAGAAATATCCAAGAGTTCTGGCCTAAGCAAATGGAACCGCGATGGCACAAATCCCAGACATCTGAACATCGGGTTTGAGATGGGGTAGAAGGATGATGGCCCTATGTTATCCTACATGAATTAGGGTATCTGAAATCTGCAGGCAGGCATGTCAGGAGACAATGGCTAAATTGACTGGTGTGAAGTGAGCTTGGAAGTCAGGCAGGAGATGTGCGCTGGGATGGGGATATAGGCACCCTTCCATGGAAGGAAGCCCTGAAGAGTTAGAGATGAGCCAGAGCCAAGGATTCCTAGTGGAACTTCGCAGGCAATGACGTCACAGTATTTCAGGCAAATGATCACATGGGTCTAAGGAGCTAAAAGACCTCAGTGGTGAGGGCTGAAAAGATTTAAGTGGGGCTAACAGACATTAGAGAACTGAGAAACTCTTCCTTTGTGAAGCCCCAGGATGTCTCCAATTACAATAAATGCTTGGTTGACCCAAGTGCTTTAGAAAGTAATCTTATTGTTATTTTTTTCTATTTAGAGAATAATGACATTTCAGGTGTCTCAAAGCAGATGCTGCTAGGAATTCCAACAGCCGCTATGCACTATGCAAAGGACTTTTCTGCCCTACATAGTCATTGAGAGCTTAAGGCTAAAATCCTGCAGTGTAAGGAAGGCATGACAGTGTACGTTGTAGGTAAAGGAAAAATCTGGTGGAAGGTGAATATTTAGCCCAAGTAACTCTCAGTCTAATTTTATAATTGGTCCTTCCTTGTTGTCCTGGAGTCAGATTCACTTTTTAAAAGCTTATTTATTTTACTTTATGTGTATTAGTGTGCATCTGCATGTGTGTATGTGCACCACATGAGTACAGTACCCACAGAGGCCAGAAGAGGGCATTGGGTCCCCTGGAACTGGAGTTGCAGACAGCTGTGAACTGTCCTGTGGGTGCTGGAAACCAAAACTGTGTCCTCTGCAAGAGCAGTAAGCATTATTTTTGTTTGTTTGTTTTGTTTGTTTTTCTTCTTGTTGTTTTTCAAGACACCTCAGCTCTGAGCTATCCTGGAACTCAAGGCTGGCCTTGAACTCACGGAGATCTGCCTGCCTCTGCTTCCTAAGGACTGGGGTTAAAGGCATGAGCTGCCACCACCTGGCCCACTGTCACTTCTTGAGGTCTTAAGGGACAGCCTATGCAATTTAGAAAACTAGGTTATTCCCATCCATCTTTGAGCACAGGCAGCCTCCACAGAACTTCCTAAGTTCCAGGTGCTGACTCTTTCATCCCTGGGTTCCATCCTGCACTTCCTTAGTAATTAAAAGAAATCACATTATAGAGTGATTCCCTCTGGCGCCTCACTCCCACTCTGACACCTTCTTCATGGGCATGCCTGTGGCTGATAACATACGACTTCCTGTCTTTACCTTACGAACTCACCTTGAGCATCTGGCCAGCCCCTCTTTAGACAGCTTCTTTAGTGCTCCAACTCTGCCCCCTAGCATCAACTACTAACTCATTGACAGCTCCCCAAATTACCTACAAATATATAAACCAGCATTTTAAGACTGTGGTGATATATTGTGTACCCCAATAAAGCTTGCCAGAGGATCAGAGAAACAGAGCAAGCCACAGTCAACCTCACCTTGCCAACTCCACAAATCCTCTGACTAAAATCCTCTGAGTCCTCACCCGAATGGGTCTCAGCAGAACTACTTTAGTTCCTGTTTCCTCACACCTTATAGACCTTTCTCTGCCCTGCCATCAATTCCTGGGATTAAAGACGTGTGTGCTTCCCAGTACTTGGATTAAAGGTGTGTGCCACCACTGCCTGGCTCTGTTTCCAGTGTGGCCTTGAACTCACAGAGATCCAAACGGATCTCTGCCTCCCGAGTGATAGGATTAAGTGTCTGGCCTCTATGTCTAATCTAGTGACTGACTCTGTCCTCTGATCCTCTGGCAAGCTTTATTGGGGTACACAATATATCACCACGTAAGACTTTCTTCTTTATGTGGTAGCAGTTTGGGCTCATTGAGGTCTTGGTTTTTCTCATCTATGAAATGGGGATAATTACATGTTTACTACAGTATCTAGCTCACGATTACAGCTTGATACATCTTAGCCAGAATTCTCATTATTATTGAGGTTTATGTCCACCTTCCTTCTTCTCTAACTATATAATAAAAGGTTGGCCATTTAGCATCACTTTTTTATTTGGAAGATGTTATTATAATGTCTGCTTGTCTATCAAGGCTAGAGGTTCCAATATGAAAGAGTAAACAAAAGTATTTCTGCATATCACTGGGATTTATGGAAATGTTGGTTTGGGAATTTTTAAAGACAATGCATTCTTAGATTTTTAAAAATTGATTTATTTTTAATTATGTGTTTGTATGTGTGTGTGGATATGTGTAGTTGTCTTCAGAAGTCAGAAGAGGACATCAGATCCCCTGGAACTGTAGTTTACAGGCAGTTGTAAGCCACCTATGTGGGTTCTGGGAATCAAACTTGGGTCCTCTGAACAGCAGCCTCAGAAGGAGCAGTATGTGTTCTTAAGCCATAGCTCCCACCTATCCTAGATGTTTTCAAGAGAATCGGCAACAGTTGCATGACATGATGGCTATGACCACAGATGTATGAATGAAACACCTGACTTAAAATGGTGTCCTAAAGCCACCTTCAATAACTGATACTTGAAAGTTATTCAAAGGTTCCCCAACTTTCATGGCAAGTTAAATTCTTGAAAAACTACATACCTGAACCACAAACACTTAACTCCCAGTAAAATGTCTTTTTTTTTGTTCATTATTTAGTAATGCAGAGCTGTTACAGTTAAGACTGAACCTAAGACTGGGCTATGCAGCGCATGTCCTGCTCCGTTTACAAAGCTGAAACTCTCCAGTCTTCTGTTCTGCACATACATCAAGGAATCTTCACAACACACACCATGAAGAAGAGTGCTTAGTGTAATCTCAGTGTCCCTTGTGTGCACTTATGAGGGCGCCTGTGATGTAGTTCATACTGTGTGCCTATGTCTCCCCTCATCATTTTTACCTGGGGTTACTAAAAGGATTCCACATGGTGCGAAGCTCACCAGAAGAGCAGATGTAGGTCAGCTGATGGCCAGCCACTCACTGTCTACTCTTCCAGCCCATCAGCTTCTTTGTTCTGCATGTGTCCTGGCCCTCTGCTCACTCACGGTTTCTCTGTCTAACCCCCACAGCTCAGGCGCTGCCTCTGCCCTTGTCTGGCCTTCAGCTCCCATCCCCAACTGCACTTGAAATTCCTAAGAGTAGGGGCAGGATAGTCAAATCCCAGAGCACTTGCACATCTGTTTGTCTGGAGTTCCTCCTGCCGTCCTATCATCTCTGCTAGAGAATTTCAGGTGGGCCCCTGTGCCAAGGGGACCAGTCACTAGTCTAGAGCATGCTGCCAGGGCACTTTTTCCCCTACTGAGGCCTCTTCTCTGACTTTCATTTGAAATTTGCCTTGCTTCTTTGTCTTCTTTTTATGTTATATGGGACATTTGTAATGTCTACCTCTAAGTCTTTTTTATTATAGTAGAAAGGTTTACAAATTAATATATCAACTGAGAAATCTTTTTGAGTCCTTATGAAATCAACTTTGCAAGAAATGTGCTTTCTTTTTTTTTCTTTGGTTTTTTGAGACAGAGTTTCTCTGTGTAGTTTTGGTGCCTGTCCTGAAACTCACTCTGTAGACCAGGCTGGCCTCAAACTCACAGAGATCTGCCTGGCTCTGCCTCCTGAGTGCTGTGATTAAAGGCGTGTGCCACTGCCACCTGGCTAAAATGTGCTTTCTAAAAGAAAAAATAAAAATAAAATAAAGTTCAATGAGGAAAGTTTTTAAAAAATAATTCTAATGAGATAAAATTTCGCTGTAATAGATCATCTTAATGTAACCCACAAGTGGTAGGTACATATTTGTTTTCTAGGGTTATAGGCATATTCCTGCAGAGGATGTGACCTGTGCCCTTCTAAGGTCTACAACTGTATCTCAGTGGTTAAACACTTACCAACACACCTTTGGACCAATTTTACACAAATTGAAAGTCAAACTTTAACTTTGCTCAAATATGCAACTGTTTTAGGGCTGGGTGAAGGAAACTTTTCCAAAGAAGTTGGGACACAATGTAGTAAACCCAACTTAGTTATTGGTCATTATTCATTGAATTTGCTCATCAACCACACAAACACTGGAACATCCATGTCTCACTTCTTCAGTTAAAAGGGCTTTCTGATGACCTTCTAGAACATCTCTGAATGTGACTGGAGGAGAAAAGGGGGAGGCCTGTGAAATGCCAAGTGGAAAATTCTAGAACATTCACTTAATGACGAAGTGTAAGCTTTTAGGAACAATTATGAATTCCATTTGAATTCCGATGTTTGACCGTCTCAGCAGCCATGCATATTCGTGAATACAAATGAGCAAGCACACTAACTTTTTAGTCTACATTTTTGATTCATGATGACCTCATTAACCACCAAACAAATTAATCCTAATTGCAACCTTTTGAAACATTACTGTACTATGAGGTATGGAAGAGAATTACTGATTGAATTTCTCATTAATGTATTTTATCACTTAAGACATTACCAAAATGGTGGTAGAATGTTTCAAATACTTTCATAAAACAACCTGTCGGGGTGATGGCATGTAGGAGGAAGGTATGATGTAATCTCTCTAGGGAAGTGTATGTATGGGCTGGGGAAGGAGGGGCTTTGTGTTCTTGGCCAAGTGCCAAAGTAGGCCTGGCACAGGTCAATTCGTGTAGTGGTAAGCTGCTTCCGGGGCATGGATTATCCTAATAGGAAAGAGAACCAAACACAGGCTGGATCAGGGACAGAGCCACGGAGAGTGATTACTAATCCTTGGAGCATCTGTCACTTGGGTTAGCTCCTAACCTCATTACCCATCCTGAGTTACCATCAGTTACCTGAGTTACCATCAGTCCTGAGAAGAGGTTTGTGTCTGTAAGTAAAAGTGAGTATCACCGTCCAGCAGGGCCATTTTAGGAGTGTAAAGCCCATGTACTATCGCTTTGGGACCATATAGCATCATAAAAGGCCTAAGTGAAGAAAAGCAGGTCCATCATTGCACAGTAGGATTCTGGACAGCTGTGGCGTCTCATGGCTACTTGGACACTCTTGGCATGGGGGCTGTGAGGGTGCTAGCCTGCCGAGACAGCAGCTGGGCCCGTCAGAGCCCGCAGTCTCACCAG
>CABHPR010102754.1:0-14465 GCA_902168415.1 Peromyscus melanophrys | reverse complement strand
TCGTCTCCCCAGGCTCCTGTCTGTGCCCCAGACACAAAACCACAGACTGCTCCACTGCACAGAGGCCAAGGCAAGCACCGGGTCAGCTTCCAGGACCTCCTGCGAGTTCCCACGACCCTGTGACCTCCACTCACCCTGGGACCCTACAACCTCCAAGTCCCTGGTCCCTGCGTCACCACAAAGCCCTGAATATGAAACCCACGTAGGCACAGTCGCCTGGTCCCTGTCTCTGTCTGCATCCAGGGACCCCAGTGAGCCTGGGGTGGGTCAGAAGTCACTCCTGGGCACAGGCGCACACACCCCTCGTGGACCAGGCTCTGTGGTAAAGTGTTTACTGTGCAAGCGGAGGGACCAAGTTTGGATCTCTAACACCCAGGTAAAAAGCTGGGTGCCGCGGCATACCTGTAACCCCACTATGGGGGAGATGGAGGCAGGAGGGTCGCCGAGCTCTCTGAGAGGCCAGACAGCCTGATGGTGAGCTCCAGGCTCAGGGAGACCTGGTCTCAAAAGCCAAGGTGCAGCCAGTGGTGGTAGTGATGGTGGCGCACACCTTTAATCCCAGCGCCCAGGAGGTAGAGGCAGGTGGGTCTTTGAGTTCAAGGCCAGCCTGGTCTACAGAGTGAGTTCCAGGACAGCCAGGGCTGCACAGAGAAACCCTGTCTCGACAAACAAACAACAAAGCCAAGATGCCTGAGGACGGCACCAGCCTCGACCTCTGGCCTCCATGTGTGTCGAGGTAAAAACATGAAGACACATGCTAACTGTGCCCTCCCTCTCCAGGTATGACCCAGAAGAAAGCTGTCCTTGCAGAGGTGAGTCCCGCGACCCTCCCCTCTGAGGAGACAAAGGCTTGAGCAGCCGCTGTGTGTTCCCAGGCCGGGCACAGCACCTCTCTGGGCCCAAATGCTGTTGAGTGTGTTGGGCTGAGAAAGCAGTAGTGGAAGAGGGGGGGTTCCTGTTATCCACACAGCAAGAGGCCGGGGCCTTGGTCAACGGAGCCTGGTGTCTAGGACACGATCTGCCCTGGGGACTGAGAGTCCTGAGTCCATGGTGAAGAATTGGAGGACCTTGTCCCCCTGGCTGGGGACCGTTTTTCCTCAAGTCCTCATAAGGAAGGGTCCCAGGGACACCCAGAGCCATGGAGCGAAGAGGGGTGGGCTCAGGCTCCACTGTCCCGTAGATGGGGTAGGCGGCCATCTGGATGTCTGGGAGCAGTGCGCCCCCTGGTGGCAGGTGCCCAGAACTGCAGGCTGCTTGGCCCCTGGTGACAGTCCTGCCTCCATCCCCTCAGCCCACAGTGCCAGGCCAGCTTCCTTCTGCCTCCCAAGCCCTCTGCTGCACTGCCTGGACCTTCTGGCGGCCTTCCCAGCCTAACTGGTTTTGCTCCCTGTTCCCCAGGCCCCCTCGGTGACAGGGCAGCCAGGCCCTGGCCACGGGAAGAAGCTGGGCCATCGAGGTGTGGACGCGTCTGGAGAGACCACGTATAAGAAGGTAACCAGGGGGCTGTCGTGGGTGGCCAGGGAGGAAGGAACCGTGGCCAACCGGCAGGCCCTCCGGGTCACCGGGGCCACAGCCTACCCGCTGTGGCTGCTGCTGTGAGCAGTTTGCTGAGACAGGCAGTACGTTCCTTTGACTCGCCTTTTTAAAGTGCACAGCCATCAGAGCTGTGAAGCATCCCCGCCGTCTAGAACGTTGTATTACCCCAAAGAAAACCCTGCTCGTCCCCATGATAAGCAGCTGCCCTTCTGAGCCCCCGCATCCACGGATCCACTTCCTGTCGTGGCGTCTTCTGTTCTGTGTGGCCGTGGCACCAAGGGGCCCTGCTGTGGCAGGTGGCTGTTGGCCTGATGGATGTGGGCTCTCGATACAGCTGGATGCCCCCTCTTGTGGCACACTGGCGGAGGGGGGCTGCACAGCACAGAGAGGCCTTGAGGGTCCTGATGCCACCGACTCTCCCCGCAGACCACCTCGTCCACCCTGAAGGGTGCCATCCAGCTGGGGATCGGGTACACAGTGGGCAACCTCAGCTCTAAGCCGGAGCGTGACGTGCTCATGCAAGACTTCTACGTGGTAGAGAGCATCTTCTTTCCCAGGTGTGCCCCGTGCCCCTCTCCCGTGGCTGAGCAGGAGGCTGTCGGTGTGAGCCAGCAAGGCTGCTGCCCGTGCCCCTGCCTGCACATCCACACCCTAGCAGCAGGAAGGAGACACACATGACATCTGTTCCACTTGCATCTCATTGGCTAGAATTGGTCACATGACCATGGGTAGCTGCAAGAGAGGCTGGATAGCCCTGTCATATCCTGACCGTCTCTGCCCTGGAGAGTGTCACAGGCCCCAGTCCAGGGAGAGAGGCAGGAGGCCGTGGGTGACATGGCCGCCATGTAAGCATGCCTTTCTGAGTTCTGGTCCCCAAAACCACTCAGGCCAGGCCTGGTGCATGTCCATGACCTTAGAGTGGGGGAGGCGGAGATTCATGGCCAAGTAAGGTGGAGAGGGGTTGACCTCTGACCTCCACATGCGCATGTGTATACATGTGGAGGGAGGTAGGGATGGGACGAATGGGGAGAGGCACCCCAGAAAGCCACCGTCCCTCACAGCCATCCCCCTGCGTCCTCCTCCGCAGTGAAGGGAGCAACCTCACCCCCGCCCACCACTTCCAGGATTTTCGCTTCAAGACCTATGCACCTGTTGCCTTCCGTTACTTCCGGGAACTCTTCGGCATCCGGCCAGATGATTACTTGGTAAGTGTATCAGTCAGCGCTGCCAAGTAACAAGCTGTCCCAGGCTGGCACCTGAGAACAGCAGCTGTGTGCCACCTCCCAGGGGCCTGAGTGTGCGGCTCCACTGGGCGCAAAGCAGAAGCGGGGGTCCCTCAACCCCTTTAAGGACATGCTTCCTGCGACCTGATGTCCTCTCCTGGGCTCTGCCGCTGCCTGTGAGCACACTGGGGACCAAGCCTTCAGCCATGGGGTCTGGCTTGACGCTGCCCCCCGCGGCCCCTCATGGTGGCCTGCCCATGGTCCTTGCGTGGTCCTTGTTTGTGAGCTCCTGTTGAGTTGGCACGGTCTCCAGGAGGCTGTGGATTCATCTAGAAAGAGCGGCTGGGGCTTCAGACCCGGGTAGCCGTGGTCAAGGGGCCCTGGGGGAAGTGAACGGGCACTGTTGACAGTGGACAGACACAGGGCAGGCTCCTGGGTTCCCAGCAGGGTCCCCACCACCCAGTCACCATGACGCTGTCGGGCCAGCAGTGCTGGGAGAGGAGGGAAGCCAGGTGTGGGCGTCCCTGCCTTCTGGGGACATTGGTGGCTCACGGTGGTGGGTGGAGGAAGGACAGACAGATGGCCGGGCTGTGGAACGGTCATGGCTGTCACGCTGAGGTTCCAGACAGGGAATAGGAGGGGGCGAGGTGTGCCCGTGGTCACACAGGAGCAGGCCGCCGCCGAGGCAGACGGAGCCCCAGGCTGCTCACGCCTCCCTCCCGCCCCGCCCTCCAGTACTCCCTGTGCAATGAACCGCTCATTGAGCTGTCCAACCCTGGTGCCAGCGGCTCCGTCTTCTACGTCACCAGCGACGACGAATTTATCATCAAGACCGTCATGCACAAGGAGGCGGAGTTCCTGCAGAAGCTGCTGCCCGGCTACTACATGGTGCGCACCTGCCTGTGGGGGCGGGCTGGGGCGAGGCCCCAAGCAAGGGGAGTGCGTGGGAATGCCCCTCCACCCTCTGGGCCGCAGGGGTGGGGGGATGCGCTGAGTCACAGGCACAGAGGAGAAGACCCCCTCATAAAAGGCCGCTATGTAGGGAAGGAGCTGGCTCCACCCTTCTCCGCTCACCGAGGAACTCAGGCAGGTCTAGAGCCAGAGTATGACACTCAGCCCAGGGCAGGAGCTTCATTAGTGACCTCACAGGCCTGGCTGCGACCACCCTGGGTCGCCCAGCCAGACTGCGACGCTTTCCCCTCTGGGGCATCATCCTTACATTGAATGATACCTAGGGTGGGACCCCAGATGTCCCGAGCTCGAGCCAGCCTGTGTTCCTGCCCTGGGACGGACGGGAATTCTGACCTTGAGAGAGCCCTGGGAGACGCCAGGCAGGACAGGGGCCAAGGGCGGTGGCTCAGGGCAAAGGCTGGTCCCCAGCCTGCCACACCGAGCTGCATCTCGGGAAAACACAGTCTAAAGGAGAGAAGTGGTTCCCGACCTCCGCATGCGTGCTGCGGTGTGCAGCCATCCGCATGCGTGCTGCCGTGTGCAGTCGCATGCATGTGCTTGTGCTCACAGACGTACTAGCAAGTGGCAAGGAGCAGGGTGCACTCATGCAGACTGTTGCCCTGGCGTCAGAGTCTGAGACAGGATGACCCTGTCTCAAAATAAAGAGTGTCGATGTGGCACCCACACCTCCAATGCCAGCTCTCAGGAGCAGGAGTCAGAGGCAGGCAGATCTCTTAGCTAAAGGCCAGCCTGGTCTACAGATGAGTCCAGGCTGGCCAGGGCCACACAGTGAGAGCCTTTCTTGAAGAAATAAACAAAAAAAAAGAGGTAATGGGGACTGGAGAGGTGTCCCAGTAGTTGGAGCACCAGCTGCTCGTGCAGAGGACCTGGTCTCAGTTCTCAGCACCCACGTAGCTGCTTAAAAGCTCCCTGTAGCCCCAGGTCTAAGGGTCTCATGCCCACTTCGGCACCAGGCACTTACAACATGTTTATGTGCACGTACACATAAAATAAAAATTAAAACTAGGTGAGAGCCGGGTGGTGGTAGTGCACTCCTTTAATCCCAGCACTCAGGAAGCCGAGTCAAGAGGATCTCTGTGAGTTCAGGTCCAGCCTGGTCTACAGAGCAAGTTCCAGGACAGCCAGGGCTACACTGAGAAATCCTGTCTTGAAAAACCAAAAAGAACAAAAACAAAACAAAACAAAAACCCAACACTAGATGAGAGGACGGGGGCGTGGTCAGGTGGAGCCCCACCCAGAATCCCCAGTGAGGGGCTGGGGGCGTGGTCAGGGTGGAGCCCCGCCCAGAATCCCCAGTGAGGGGCTGGGGGCGTGGTCAGGGTGGAGCCCCGCCTAGAATCCCCAGTGAGGGGCTGGGGGCGTGGTCAGGGTGGAGCCCTGCCTAGAATCCCCCAGTGAGGGGCTGGAGTGGGGAGGAAGGCAAGTGGACAGTTGGGAAGTCATGGCACATGCACCCCACACACACTCTTCTGAGATCCAAGGACGAGGCTCGACTCTGAGCCATCTGACAGCTCCTTGTCCACTTGCCCTGCAGAACCTCAACCAGAACCCGCGCACGCTGCTGCCCAAATTCTACGGGCTGTATTGTGTGCAGTCTGGCGGCAAGAACATCCGTGTGGTGGTCATGAACAACGTGCTGCCCCGAGTCGTTAAAATGCACCTCAAGTTCGACCTCAAGGGCTCCACGTACAAGCGCAGAGCGAGCAAGAAGGAGAAGGAGAAGAGCCTGCCCACCTACAAGGACCTGGACTTCATGCAGGACATGCCCGAAGGGCTACTGCTGGACGCCGACACCTTCGGCGCCCTGGTCAAGACGCTGCAGCGTGACTGCCTGGTAAGCGCATCCCCCTCACCCTGGATCTGTCCTGCCGGGCTCAGTTTGCTCTGGTGACTCCTGACTGTCGTCCCAGCGTGGGAGGCAGAGCTCGCAGCATCACGCAGGCCAGGGAGTTAGTCAGAGCCCGGTAGGTTAAACAGAACCTCTTTTAAAAGTGGAGACAGGCCGGGCGGTGGTTAGTGCTTAGGTAGCATGGGGGCTGGCCTCTGTCTCCAGCGTCCCCAGCAAGAAATGAGAGCTTAGCCGGAAGCAGGGCTCAGTGGGTAGGTAGGGCCTCTGCCCAGCATGCTGGAGCCCTGGTTCCATCCTGCTGCCACAGAAACCAGGTGTGGTAGCGCAGGCTTGTACTCAGGAACGTCAGCCTCAGCTGCATAGTGAGTTTGAGGCCAGCCTGAAACCTTTTCTGAAAAATAAGGCAAATAATTTTGTTTTGTTTTTTCAAGACAGGGTTTCTCTGTGTAGCCCTGGCAGTCCTGGAACTCACTCTGTAGACCAGGCTGGCCTGGAACTCACTCTGTAGACCAGGCTGGCCTCGAACTCAGAGATATGCCTTGCCTCTGCCTCCTAGTGCTGGGATTAAAGGTGTGCACCACCACCGCCCAGCCTTTTTGGCTTTGTGTTTGCTTTTTTGAGACAGGTTCTCATTATGTAGCCCAGGCTGTCCTGGAGCTTGCCGTGTAGACAAGGCTGGACTCAAACTCACAGAAATCCCCCTGTGCTGGAACTCAAGGCGTGGGTCAAACAAGGCCTACCTAAATGTAGTTCTTCATTCCTGTGTCTTGTGGAGACTAGAAGGGATCCTAGCTGTCAGCACTCTGTTTCCTTGAACTCACTGTTCGTAGCTCTCAGGCTCCCAGGAGGGACCAGCCCAGGGGCCTCTTGGCTTCCAGCCCAGGAGACCCCCAGGAGGACTGAGTACCTCCTCCTGGTCTGAGCCCTAGATCCAAGAGTGACAGTCTGGCCCCTCCAGGTCCCAGACCTCCCGGTCCATCCAGACAGCCTGACCCCTTGTGCCGTGTGCTGCGACCCCGTCAGGTGTGGGTTGGCAGCTGGGCCACCTGTCCCCTGACCTGTGCCCCCGATGCCAGGTGCTAGAGAGCTTCAAGATCATGGACTACAGCCTCCTGCTGGGCGTGCACAACATCGATCAGCAGGAGCGGGAGCGCCAGGCGGAGGGTGCCCGGAGCACAGCCGATGAGAAGCGGCCGGTGGCACAGAAGGCCCTGTACTCCACTGCCATGGAGTCCATCCAGGGTGGCGCTGCGCGTGGGGAGGCCATCGAGACGGATGACACGTGAGTGGGGTGACAAGGTCCCCGTTCTCGTGCGCTCCCCTGTAGCCGCATTCTCCCTCGCGGTGTACCGACCGTGTGTGTAGTTACAGGCCCTGACCCCCAGGGGGCAGTGGAGCTGGACAGGGAATCTCAGAGTTCAGGCCAGCCAGGACTGCCCAGGGAGACCCTGTCAATACCAGGAGGGACAGTAGCTTTGAGTGACCCCTCTTCTTCATCCACCACCCCATGGCCCCGAAAGGGAGGCACTGTGGGGAGAGCTGTCTGTCAGTGCCAGCCTCGGGGGTGAGGCCTAGGACTGTGGCCGCAGCTCTGTCGCCTGTGGACGGGGAAGAGTGAGCAAAGGGCCTGTGAAGCTGCCCCCCTCAGACTATCTCGGCTTTTGTAGGGTCTGCGAGGGGCCCCGTGGGGACCAGGTGAGCCCGTGCGCCCCGTGTGGAGTGAGCCGAGCTGGTGGGGCTCCATCTTCAGCTGCAGGGCTTTGGGCTGCTGTGGCATCGAGGGGCATCACTAACTGGACTGGGCCGCGTGGTGGCGGCCGGTGTGGTGTGGTTAACATGAGGATGTGCGAGGCTGCCATGCCTTGGGTGCTGTGTGCATGCGCGCAGGGAGGCATGCTGTGTCTGCTCAGCCTGGACCCAGTGGCTGCCCAGTTGCCCCCAGGATGGAGGTCCCACCCAGACTTGTCAGCCTGGCCGTCCTGTGTTTGGCTGATCAGAGCCTCTCTCCACAGGATGGGCGGAATCCCGGCTGTGAATGGGCGCGGGGAGCGGCTGCTACTGCACATTGGAATCATCGACATCCTGCAGTCCTACAGGTGCGCAGGCCATGCCCAACAGATTAGCCACACCCACATCTTCCTGCGTGACCACGCCCCCAGGGTGTTGGTCACGCCCACACGCCCGCCCTCCCTTTGACCCTATCTCACTCAGCCTTCAGGCCGTCCTGGTGACCCAGTCAGCTTGGCCTGCCCCCCTGCCTCCCGCCCACGTTGGGCCAGTGGGCTGACCTTCTGGGCCCTTCTGTCTGTCCCCAGGTTCATCAAGAAGTTAGAGCACACCTGGAAAGCCCTTGTCCATGATGGGGTGAGTGCCATTCACAGTCATGCATGCATGCATGCATGCATGCATTGTACCCATCTGCCCTCTGCTGAGCAGCTCAGACTTCCCAGGGTGCTGTCCAGCCCAGAGGGGCCAGGCCTGTCACCTGTCCAGGCCAAGAGGAGCAGGGGACATACAGGTGCCCCACAGTCAGAGCTGGCCTCTGGTCTGGGTTCCACGGGCGTGCTGGGAAGGGTTTCTTTACATGACAAGCTGCTGGGGGCCTCGTTCCCACAGCCCCTGTCTCCGTGGTTCTTACTCAAGTATTCAAGACTGCAGTAGAATGCAGACTCTGAGATTAGAGGATCTCCTCAAAGGGTCATTGGGAAGGTGCAGCCCGAAGCGTCCAGAATGTGTGCTTAGGTTGGGAGGCAGTGTCACCCTGGCACTCCAGGGCCTGAGGCAGGAGAAGCCTGGGTTTGAGGTCAGCCTGGGCTGCATGTGACCTTGTGTCTGGAAACAAGCAAAAGCCTGTGGGCGCATCCTCTGGTGAGACTGTCCCCGCCCCACTGTGCTTTCCTAGGACACCGTCTCAGTCCACCGGCCCAGCTTCTATGCCGAGCGCTTCTTCAAGTTCATGAGCAGCACAGTCTTCCGGAAGAGTTCATGTGAGCCGCCACCTGTGGGCGGGGACACAGGGCCAGAGAGTCCCCAGCTGGGGTTGGGGGCAGTTCAGGGTCAGCCTGCGAGCTCCTGTGAGGGCCAGCCCACTGGACGCTGGCCCAGAGAGGGGCAGGCCATGAGGGGAGGAGTCACCTCCAGGAAGCTGTGGGAGCCGAGGCCACCCCTGCCCTCTTCCCCCTGTAGCCCTGAAGTCCTCTCCATCCAAGAAAGGGCGCGGTGCCCTGCTGGCCGTCAAACCCCTGGGGCCCACGGCCGCTTTCTCAGCTAGCCAGATCCCCAGCGAGAGAGAAGACGCACAGTATGACCTGCGGGGGGCCCGCAGCTACCCCACACTGGAGGATGAAGGTGACCTGCTAGCCTGTGGTCTGGGCACCCAGGAAACCAGACCCTGAAGGAACCCTGGGGATGGGCCGGGGACACAGTACACGTGCCAAGGCCCTGGGGCAGGCGGGAGGTGGAGAGGAACAGCAGAAGTCGTGCAGGCTCCTGCGGACCTTCGGTGGCCTCGGCTTTTGACAGTAGGGGTGTCAGTAACAACCAGACTGGACAGGGTGGCTGAGGGGGGAATCTGGGGGACAGGAGCAGAAGGCCAGCTCCTGAGGCCAAGCGAGTGGGGGAGAGATGGCACCCCAGTCTGCTTAGGCTTGCCACTCCACACAGGCCGGCCGGACCTCCTGCCCTGCACCCCACCTTCCTTTGAAGAAGCCACCACGGCCTCCATCGCCACCACCCTGTCGTCCACCTCCCTCTCCATCCCAGAGCGTTCCCCTTCAGAGACGTCAGAGCAGCCCCGGTACAGGTGGGTGCAGCTGTTGGGAGGGGGCGCTAGGAGCAAGGGGGCACACCCCTGTCACTGCAGCGCTGACCGTCACCTGTGTGCCTTCCCCACAGGCGGCGCACGCAGTCTTCAGGCCAGGATGGCCGGTGAGCCCCCCCCCTTTCCCCATGTCCCCATCCGCCTTCTTCAAAGGCGGCAGCATTTGGCATTGAGCTCCAGGCTTCACCCTAAAGACACTGCAGGCCTGGCCGGCTTCCAGAACCTTCCAACCCTCATGCATCTCAGGTCCAGACACCCAGCAGTGCCCGGCTCCCCAGCGTGTGGGTCGCTGGGCACGTGGCCACCTGCTTGTGCTGTACACACCCCTCGGGCCACAGCAGGACCCAGCGGCTGCTCCCGCTCCCTCGCATCCCCCAGGCTAGGACCCCCGGGACCAGGAATCAAAGGCGGCTCTGGGGTCAGGGCAGGAAACTGAGGCTGGGCCATCCCCTGCAGGCCCCAGGAGGAGCCCCACGTGGAGGACCTACAGAAGATAACGGTGCAGGTGGAACCAGTGTGCAGTGTGGGGATCGTGGTCCCCAAGGAGCCGGATGCAGGGTGAGTGAGTGCCTTCCCCATTCAGAGATGGTACGTGACCTGGATTCTGCACCAGCCTGTGTCTAGGGACGTGTGGCTGTCATTGTCCCCCAGGCCTGGCTGCTCTGTTAGAAGTGTGCACACCTGTCACCCCAGCACTGGGGAGACTGAGGCAGAACAGCATCTTAGTTAAGGCTTGTGTTGCTGTGGTAACCACCATGAGCAGCCTGGAGAGGAAAGGGTTTATCATCTCAGGTCACACCCCGTCAGGAGGGAAGCTGGGGCAGGCACTGACTGAGGCCATGAGGGGTGCTACCTGGGAGCCTCAGCTGGCTTTGTGGAGTGGCCCCGCCCACAGTGGGTGGGGTGGGACCCTCCCCTATCAATCAATCAAGAGAACGCCACCATAGGCTGGGCATAGTAGCAAATACCTTTAGACACGGGAGGATCCGAGTTCAAGGCCAGTCTGGTCTACAGAAGGAGTTTTGGGACAGCTGGGCTGTGTAGAGAGACCATGTCTCAAAATACATACATACGTCAGTAAAGGAAGAAGCCGGGCGGGGGTGGCGCACGCCTTTAATCCCAGCACTCGGGAGGCAGAGGCAGGCGGATCTCTGTGAGTTTGAGGCCAGCCTGGGCTACAGAGTGAGTTCCAGGACAGGCACCAAAACCACACAGAGAAACCCTGTCTTGAAGAAGAAAAAAAAAAGAAAAAAAAGAAAAGAAGAAGGAAAATGACTTGCATACAGAACAGTCTGGTGAGGGTGTTTTTCTCATTCGTGGGTCCATCTTCAAGGATGACACTGTGTCTTGTCTACAGAACTGGGCAGCACAGACAGCTGTAGGTTCCGCAACCAAAAAAACTAGTGCCCCCACCCAAGATGGAGAGGGAGTTGATAGATCCTGTGAAGGCTGGGAGGGCGGGCTGCTCACAGAACCACCTAGGACGCCACCGCTGTCCTGTGTCCCCAGGGCGGAAGTTCCCCCAGCTGGGGCATCAGCTGCAGCCACTGTGGAAGTGGACGCCGCCAGCCAGGCCTCCGAGCCTGCCAGCCAGGCCTCGGATGAGGAGGACGCGCCCTCCACAGACATCTATTTTGTAAGTCCCCTAAGCCTCCCCAGCCCCCGTGGGCCCTCGTGCCCCCAAGGTACCTGTGGACAGTCACACCTGCCTCTGTCTGGTGTCATCACTCTGGGTGTCAGGGCCAGGACCCCTTCTTGGCCATGGGGAGACTGGAGCAAAGGCTGAGGCCCTACGTCTCCGGCAAGCTGGAGACCCAAGAGAGTGTCTGGTCCTTCTGGGGGCAAGTTCTATTCATGATGGTGGGGCCTGGGGACCCAGGCAGTGACAGGTCTGACGCCGCCTGCTCTGTGAGGTGGGGACTTGGCCCCTTGTGGACAGGGCTAGTTCAGTCCAGGCCTTGGGGATCTGGGACCCTCAGTGATCCTCGTCCACCACGGGGAGAAACATTAGAGGGGTTGTGGGTCCAGTGCAGGGTCACGCCCTATACATCGGTCAGAGCCTCAGCAGCCCCTTGGGGGTCCGCCGGCGTCATCTTTTGTCCCTGGGGCCCAGGGTTGTCCGCACACCCACCTGAGACCCTCACCGCTTCCCGACTAACTCACCCACTGTCTCCACACTGCGCCACTGAGGCCCGTGCTCCTCCCTGGCCCTGGAGAGCCCGGCCAGGCCTGCGGTCAGCTCATGCTGGGGCTGAGGGTGCCCATGGACTGTTGGTTTTGGCCTGGCAGTGCCCAGGGCTGCATCGTGGATTAGGTTCTGGCCTTAATGGGCTCCCCACCCTGCCCACACATCCTGCTTCAGTCGCTTGTGCTCGCCAGCCCTGCTCGGCCGCCCGCCTGTCTCCCCTGCCTGGTTCCCACCTCATCCTCTGCCCTCTCCTCTCTTCCTTCCTCCCGCCCGGCCCGCTGTGTGGCCAGTTCGCCCACGGGAGATACTGGCTTTTCTCTCCCCGTCGCCACCAGCTGCGGGCCGTGATGCCGAGCCACACAGGCACTGTAAGTGACCACAGACCGTCACACGTGGAGATGGTCTCCCAGAACACACACCCCACACCCCTTCTCTCCTCCAGTGACTGTGGAATCCGCCGTAGTGGAGGTCAGCTGGCCTGACCTGACTGGGTGTGTGCTCCTCAGAACCATCACAGCAGCGCCCATCTTCGGCGGGGTCCAGAGACCCCAGCCCGCCTGTGTCACGCGTGTGCACACTTCCTACCATCCAGGCTCTGCCCTTCCCTCTGTAGCACACTTCACAGGAGGAGAAACTGAGGCTCAGGCCACACAGGGAATCGCATCCTCATAGCCCCCATCACGGTACTGCTGGGTCACCTCCCGGTGCACATGACGGGGCCGCAGCACGGATCTCGTACCTAGGGCTGTCACCTCCATATCAACAATGAGTACCAGGCCCAGAGAGGTCGAGTGACCTGCTGGAGCGACGCCAGCACTGGTGTAGCAGGAACAGCACAGAGGGGCACATACCCGTCACCCCAGCACCGAGAGGTGGAGGCAGGAAGTTTGGGGATTTGGTGGAGCCAGGGACGGCTAAGGTGGGGGTGCCGAGCCTCAGTCTGCAGAGGAGACTCTGGTGGGCTCCTTGCAGGAGGTAGACTGGTTGCAGGGCTGGCCCGGCCCTGGGAGGTCATCCTGGGACACCCCTCCCTGGGACAGGGCTGCTGGCCTGCGGCCCCTGTTCCCACCCAGGACAGTGCTGCTTGCCCCTGTGACAGCCCAGACTGGCTCTCTGGGGTTCTGGTTCTGGGGGAATCCACTGAGGCTCAGCTCCAATAGAACTGCAGGGCCATGACCTCTCTGGGCACCCACAGTGTCCAGCGGCCTGTGGAGGGAGCCCAGGGTGCTGGCCAGAGCAGGCCAGGTGGGGTACAATGGAGAGGAGGAGACCCCTGCCCCGCCCCCACTCTCCCGCCTGCACCCCAGCTTCACTAACTGCTTCCGCTGCCACTGCTGCTTCCCCAGGGCTGAGGGTTGGGGGCAGGTGCCCCTCACGGAGGGAACTGGGGTTGCGGCTGCTCCCCAGGGTTGGGGTCCCCCTCTTTTACTTTCTGTCTCTTCCTTCTGCCTGTCTGCTCCTCGCCCCCGCTCTTCTGCACCCCTCCTGCACGCGCTGCGCAGCCCACCGACGAGAGGAGCTGGGTGTACTCCCCGCTCCACTATAGCGCGCGGCCCGCCTCCGACGGCGAGAGCGACACAGTAAGTCCCCAGGCAGGGTGGGAGGACGAGGCCCGAGCTCCTCCCCCTCCCCTGGCGACGCCCACCCCTCCTCTCCCGGCCCCTCCTCCCTTTTACTCCTCACCCGTTCTTCTTGCTCCTTTTGCTTCGACTCCTCCCTCCTCCCCTACCCTCCCCCTGCTTTAGGCATCTCTAGGTGTGCCTGCCAGGTGGGCCAGGGAAACCAGGCCTGACCTCTGGGCCGCCCACACCTGCAGCCCCGAGGCTGCATGCACCTGGAGGCTTGGTGGGTGGCTGGAGGCCCCCCCCGCCCGCCCTCACCTACCCTTTGGTTTTCGCAGTAACTTCTATGCAGTCCCCAGTCTGGAGCCCAGGGTCCTGCCACCACAGCCACTTCCTGGAGGCGCTGCTCCCCCTGGGGCCCAGAGCTCAGTGACATCACCCCGAGGGCCTGGCCCGACCTCATCCTCGTCCTCCCCACCAAAGGATGTCCCCAGGATAGCTCAGGCCACCGTCTGCCGCTACCTGTGCCTGTTGGGGTGGCAATGTTCAGAGTGCCCAATCCTGTATTTATTTTGGGTCCTTTTTTGCACGGAGAGGGAGCCCAGGAGACAGACAAAAGACAGAAAACCCAGGAAGAGGCTGCAGCCGCTGGCCTTGGCGGATCAGGCTCTACAGGTCCTCCTATGTTGGGGGACCCGCCTCAGCGGCCAGTGGCTCCAGTAAAGCCCACTCTCTCCAGGGCTCTCGTGGTGGCCTGCAGAGGGGACAGGCCCTGGAGCCTCTGCTTGCCATCCCAGACTGTGCTCCTGAGTCGGATGAGGCCATTGCTGCCTCAGCAGAGCCCCTCCATCACCTCAGGTTTGGACCTGAGCAGACCAGAACTAGCCATGCCCTGTGGACTTTCTGCACCTTTTTACTGCCACAGGAAGGATGTCCCCAAGCATGAATGTCCTGCGGTTACAATCAAACCTGGCACTGACTGGGAGTGGCCATATTGTCTGCCTCCCATCCCCGTGAAGCCCTGAGTTGAGGGCATGGTTCCCTTCAACTCTCAGGGAACTAACACCCTGAGAAGAGCAAGACCAGGCTCCAGAGTGACACCAGGGAGACCCCCCCACACCCACGTGGGACTGCTGGGAAGCAGTGTTGGGAACAGTCCCGTCATGTCCCTGCTTCGTGGATGTTCCACCCATGTGTTCTTTTAGAAAGAGTCGAGCTGGAACATTCCGAAAGCCAGGCTGCAGCTCCAGCACAGCCCTCAGGTCAGCCCCACGGGCCCCTGGGCTGTACCTTCAGGGACACAGAAGTCAGGACC
>CABHPR010102749.1:0-12397 GCA_902168415.1 Peromyscus melanophrys | reverse complement strand
CTACAGAGTGAGATCCAGGACAGCCAGGGCTACACAGAGAAACCCTGTCTCGAAAGAAGAAAAAAAAAAAAAAAAGACTATCCAAAATTGACCTCTAACCTCCATATACATGCACATACACGCGTGCACTGCACGGACATGCACAGACATGTCAGGGACTCCTGCCAGCCTCACAGCCTGCAGGGAAACAATTGAAGCGAGGTCAAGCATGCAGCTCAAGTCAGAACCACCTTTTCCAGCGCTGGGTCAGAACTTGCAGAGTCTGACCTCAGGGTTTATTTTCCTTAAACATGTAAGCACAGTAAAATTTAGGGAAAAGGTTTCTGCATGACAGTTATCACAGCAGAGCATAGGCATGGCTTCAGAGAAACTCCCTGGCACGAGAGCAAAGCAGCTGTGGCCTTTCCAGGAAGAACAAGTTCTGTTGTCTGATAAACAGTGCTCAGGGCAAGGACCTAAAGAGAGGACTTGTAATGCGCATGAGGACAGATGTGGTGATGCACAGGGGACCTCTGTGGTAAGGGGGGGCTCCAGTCACTGAGAGACAAGACTCAGGATAAGGGCCTAAACGATGCTAGATACTGGGCATCCAGGAAGGCTGGCTCTGTAGAGCAGCCCCAGACCCAGGTTGTCAGCACCCCTCCAGCCCCCATGGCCCGCCTTCGGAGGAAGTGCGCCCACACATTCCACAGGTTTGCTTTCCCCAGCCCTTGGTTTAAGATGCGCCTCCCACACAGACAAGACAAGGAAACAGTTTATCAAAGGTGGGTGCTAAATACAAACTAGGCTGCCAGGTAGGTGAGGGTTCGATGCTTGCCTCACATGGGTGAAGCCCTGGGTTTGATCTCTAGTGCTGAAATTAGAACAGTAAATAGTGACAGAAACTAGGGAACAAGAGGACGGTCAGGAGCAGCAGTCGGATGGGCAGTGCTCACAGGACTCCTTGTTTCTTGAGAGTGGTGAATTGGAAGCCATGGGACACATAAAGGGGTGTGTGTGTGTGTGAGTGTGAGTGATACGTGCTCTTCTCTTTCACAGGCCAATGCACAAATGGGCAGCAGCCCCGTCACATCTCCTACCCAGTCTCCAGCACCCTCTCCTGTCACCAGCCTCAGCAACGTCTGCACTGGACTCGGTCCCCTGCCTGTCCTCACGCCATTCCCCCGGCCCGGGGGTCCTGCACAGGGTAGGGAGTTAGATCAAGGTGGGCTGCTGTGGACCTCAGCATTCACATTTCATGACAAGGTGGGAGATTAGAAGATAGCAACAGGTAGGGAGATAGTCGAGCTGACGCTGCAGCTGACAGAGGACATCCCCCCCTGCTGCTCTTAGGTAACTCACGCCAGCCTCCTGTACACACTTGCTGTTTACTACCATGTAGTGTGATAAGAAGAGAGGAAAGAAGTTCATTCAGCCTTCCACGGAACAACAGAACTCAGTTGGGTGTCAGTACTGGACCAGAGAGCTGGGGATGGGAGGCTGCGTCAGAACAGTATAAGCTTTGTCTGCTTAAGAATTTTTTAGCTGGGTGTGCCTCAGGAGGCAGAGGCAGGAGGATCTCTGTGAGTTAAAGGCCAGCCTGGTCTACAGAGTGAGTTCCAGGACAGCCAGGGCTACACAGAGAAACCCTGTCTGAGAAAAAAGAAGATTTTAAAAATTTTATTATCGTGTGTGTGCCTATGTGAGTTTATGTGTACCTTGAACTGGAGTTACAGACAGTTGTGAGATACAGTGTGGGTGCTGGGAACCAACCCAGGTCCTCTGCAGGAGCAGTAAGTACTCTTCACTGGTGAGCCTTCTCTCCAGCTCCAAGAAGAATATGATTTTTGAAGAGACAACACTGAATTCAGTTGAAATAACCTGGGTTACCAGTTCCAGGACAGACTAGCTTTGTGATGTTGAAAAAGTTACTCAAACTTAGAAGTAGATCTTAATTTTCTCATTTATAAAATGGGAGTAAGCATGTATAAGATGGGAATAGTCTCGTTGCTTTTTGCTTTGTCTGTCACAAGTAATCTAAAAATAAGATTAAGATGTTTAGCTGGGCGGTGGTGGCGCACACCTTTAATCCCAGCACTCGGGAGGCAGAGCCAGGCGGATCTCTGTGAGTTTGAGGTCAGCCTGGTCTACAGAGTGAGTTCCAGGAAAGGCACAAAGCTACACAGAGAAACCCCGTCTCGAAAAACCAAAAAAAAAAAAATAAAAGAAAAAAAAAGTGTCTAAAACCTTTAAAATGCTCCAAAATAAATCATCTTGTGAGTGGTAAGCTGCGCAGCACTCTGTACGCCCATAGTGCTTTCCAGACCCTGTTCAGTTAGCCGTTCACCAGCACCAAAGAGGGAGTTCCCCAGCATTGCATTTCCAGGTACAGAGCCAGTGGTTTTGACTGGCACCAGGCTCCAAGTGTGTGCCCTTGTCCACCACTCTACATTGCCTCTCTCAAGAGTCAGAACTTGAGGGCTTGGGAATGAAGACACCCACGGAGGAGATGAGAGGCACTTGCAGAGCTCGAGGTTCTTCCTCTGTCATTTCCTTTTCTTTAGACTCTCACTATGCCAGGCTGGCCTCAGCTTCCCAAGTGCTAGAATTACAGGCATGGACCACTGCACTTAACTCTTTCCTGGCCATTTACATAGAGTCTACAGTGGACAGAACTCAAGGTCCTGCTGAGAGTTTAGGAAGAGACGTAGCTCTTTGTTTTGTTTTGTTTTTCTGAGGCAGGGTCTCACTATGTAGCTATGACTATTCTGGAACTCTCAATGTAGACCAGGCTGACCATGAGCCCATAGAGAGCTGTCTGCCTCTGCCGAGTGCTGGGATTAAAAGTGTGTGCTACCACATAGGAGTACAACTCTTAAATTAGTTACATAGATATTCCCATCATAGAAAAGGTGGGAGTAGTATGTATTGGTGCTATTTATCTCCAAAGCCCCCTGAAGTCTCATACTGTGACATACTGTGAAACTCAGGCTCCTAAGACACCTGTTCTTCCCCTAGGTGATGGGCGCTACTCCCTATTGGGTCAGCCATTACAATACAATCTGTCCATCTGCCCTCCCCTGCTCCATGGCCAGTCAACTTACACGGTGCACCAGGTGAGCATATACACCATCAGTCTTGGGGCCATCAGACTCCCCTTCTCATCTGGGCCCCGTCTGTGAGCCATCTGCTTCAACCAGGTGGGTGGACACAGAAGACACGGAATGGACAAGCAAAGAGAGTCCTCCCCACTCCTGTCTGTGCTCACGGCTCCCACCTCAGTGCCGAGAGGGAGAGGTGTTAGGTCTCAGTTTCCATTCCCTGGGAAGTCTAACTGCCTGGTGAGGTAGGGTCCTCAGGGTGGGGTGCTACTCCTCAGTTTCTAGGGCAGACCTTGGGACACAAGGCAGTAAAGGTTCACTTGGGATGAGAGTTCTATTGGATGTTGAAGGGACAGAGTGGACTGAAGCATGGAAACCGGGGCAAGAGACAAGCACTCAAATCTGCCTCCACTGACCTGGGCACAGCAGATGTTGGTGAGTAGCCGGACCCCCAGGGAGAAAGGCCCTTCATTGCCATCCCAGTAGAGTGGGGAAGCTAGTGTGGAGTGGAGAAACAGACAAGCAGAAGGGAGAGAGGTGAAATATCCATGTCCCTGGGCAAGCCCTCCAGGGTCCTGAGGTAGACCATCGTAGACACTGGTTACAGCGTGGTGATGGCGGTGGTTGTCCCTCTCTAAGCCGTCTCCTAACCTGACAGCTCCTTCTGTCATCCCAGACCTGAGTCGGGGCTGGGAGAGCTTGGGAGAGCAGCTTTCTCCCTCAGGCCTTCCATGCCAGGCATACAAGGTCTTTGGCATTCCACATTCTGCAGCTGTTGCCTAAACAAGGAAAGAAAGGGACAGGAAGTCTGGACCAGCCTCTGGTGGGAAGGGGGCTGTGGGTCATATTCAGGCTGAGCCACTGAGTGTATTAGAAATGACTGAGAACACTGCATTCCACAGCCCTGACACCTGTGAAGGAGTGGCGTTGTAGGTGCCCAGATGAGAAACCCAACTACTGATTCTCAGTCTTTCTCACTTCTGTGTCTGGGTTAGAGAGAGGAAGGTCCTTCATCTTTCTGGCCGCCCCAGCCCCCACATCGAGTCTCTGTGGGGATAAGTTAGGTTGGTTTGGGGGGCTGACTAGGGAAGGTAAGGGTTTTGAGGGCTTTGTGTATACAAGCTTGCTCAGTGACTGCCAGGCCACTGTGAGCCTTGCTCAGGGCCTCACAAGCCTTCATCTCTCCTCCCCTGTCAGTGCTGGGACGGGTGCTGGAGGTGACGGACCTCCCTGAAGGGATCACCCGAACAGAGGCGGACAAACTCTTCACCCAGCTCGCCATGTCTGGTGCCAAGATCCAGTGGCTCAAGGACGCTCAGGGGCTGCCTGGTGCAGGTAGCGGGGACAACATTGGGACTGGAGAGAACGGCCGCCACGCGGACCTCGCTGCCCTGTACACCATAGTGGCTGTGTTCCCCAGCCCCTTGGCCGCCCAGAATGCCTCCCTTCGCCTCAACAACTCTGTGAGTCGCTTCAAACTTCGAGTGGCCAAAAAGAACTACGACCTGAGGATCCTGGAGCGAGCGAGCTCCCAATGAATGGAGGAGGGAGGGACGGGCACAGGAGAAGTGGGGGCAGTGGAGGCAGCCAAGGCAGATGACTGGGCCAGAGCCTGCCACCCCACGGCTGAAGAGAGAAGCAGACAGATTCCCACACCGGCATGGGACTCCTTGCCAGGGGCCCCACTTTTCCTGTTGGTCCCCTTCTGTCTTCCTCTCCTTCCCATCCTCTTCTACCTTTTTTTTTTATCTCTTCTCCCACCATGGAATTAATTTCTTTCATATTTTTTGGTCAAGTAGGATTGAGAGGGTCCCACACCCCCCTCTTCTCCCGTTTCCTCACCATCCCAGTCTCCCTCCCTCTCTGGTCTTCATGAATATATTTATATGGACAGAATTAAGAAAAGTACATTGATTTCCCCCTCTCTCTCTCCCCCCATCTTGTCTCCCCAAACCCCACAGAGTTAAAACTTGGGACCCCTCCTTCCCCAGAACACTGTATATTGTTTGAGGTGTGTGCCACAGTAACAGACACAGTATTCAACTGCACATACAGATGTTTGCTGGGTGTATTCACTGTACATTTTATTTAATCTGGTTTTTTGTTTGTTTGGGGAGTTAATGGGGGGAGGTTGGTTTTGTTTATAAATATAAAAAAAGCAAAAACCTGTCCCTGGACATCGATCGCTGTTCTCTGTTGACGACTGGTGTGAGTTGGGTTTGGGGCTCTGAGTAGGTCCAGTTCCACAGCTGCTGGAAGGGTCTTTTGTAGGTTAGGATGATTTCCCTAGGGTGTGCACATAGATTTTCCTAACCTCTTCCTTCTGGCGCCTCCTCTTCCCTGTACACAATTCTTACAGATGGCTGGGTCTGTGGTTCTCAAACTGCACACTGCTCTTCATCAAGCACACTGCTGCTCAGCTGTGGGCCTTTGTATCCATACCAGAGGTTCCTTCTTGCCCATTAATTCTGCTACTCATTATATCCTTGCTACTGAGCTGGGTGAGATGGTCCAGAACTGGGTCGAGATGCTGGCCTCATTTCTGTCCATCTAGTCTTCTGAAACACCCTTCAGGGATGCAGAAACTGCACCTTAATCCTAAGAGCAGAGGATTGGGTTCTTGGCAGGAACATGTGGCTGTTACTTCCAACAAAACCAGCTGAACCTGCAGTGCCAAGCCCTGTCAGTGTGGCACGCTTACCCGCCCCATGCAGCTGACTGGACTGAAAACCAAAGTCACCACTTGCAAGGTGGAGTTGACTGGAGTTGTCTTCAGGCCACCTCAGTGTGACAGCCTGACAGCAGGAACCTGAGAGCTCTCTGAGCCCTCTAGCACTCCTTTTCTCTGTGTGTATGTCTGTGTGCGTGTGCGTGTGTGTGTGTGTGTGTGTGTGTGTGTGTGCGCGCGCGCGTCTGTGTCTCTCTGTCTGTATTGTGTAGAGGCAGGACTCTGGGTTTCAGCATGATGGCACATACCTTCTTTTAATCACAGTGCTCAGAAACCAAACAGGCAAAACTCTTACGTTCAAGACCATCCTGAACATAGCAAGTTCCAGAACACCCAGAGCTACATAGAGACTTTCTGAAAACACAAAAAACAAAATCCACACTCAATTACAACCTTGCCTTGGCTGTCCTCCAATATCTTGCAGCCATGTGAGACCCTTAGAATAGAGAAAGCTGTGTCTCTGAGAATGTGGCCACCCCCTTGGCCTTTCAGTTCCTACGCTGGACTGTCAGAGCTGAGAGATGGAATTGCAATTAAAAGGTTAAAACTGCCAGGCGGTGGTGGTGCCATGTCCCTTTAACCCCAGCACTCAGGAGGCAGAGGCAGGCGGATCTCTGAGTTTGAGGCCAGCCTGGTCTACAGAGGGAGTTTCAGGACAGCCAGGGCTACACAGAGAAACTCTTGACTGAAGAATAAAAAAAATAGCCGGGCGTTGGTGGCGCACGCCTTTAATCCCAGCACTCGGGAGGCAGAGCCAGGCGGATCTCTGTGAGTTCGAGGCCAGCCTGGTCTACAGAGTGAGTTCCAGGAAAGGCACCAAAGCTACACAGAGAAACCCTGTCTCGAAAAACCAAAAAAAATAAAATAAAATAAAATAAAGGTTAAAATATAAGGCTCTGCCCTCCAGGGTTCTCCCATTGTGCTGTAAGCCTTATTTAAGACCTCTTCCCTTGTTCAATAAACAGCATTCGGCATTAAAAAAAAAAAAAAGACGGGGGAAAAAAGTATAAGGCTTGGCTGTTTTTAACTTATAAAGTATACAGTTCTCATGGGGGAAGGGAACATTTACAGATGATAAAAACTCACTGTACGGCCCCACCATGGCTCAGTAGGGACATACTGCCAAGCCTAGCAACCCGGGGTTGATGCCAGGACAAGGAGAGAACTGACCCTGGGTGAGCGTCCTTCAGTCACCACTCAGGTTAGGGGACATGCACCAATAAATGCACAGGATGTAGTCTAAAAGGTAAATGAGCCGCATTGTAGAAGACAGCTGTGGGCTGCTGAGGTTGGTTCATAGCAGTAGAGGGACTTGTGTGCAAGGCCAGTAGACTTCAGTCCCTGGACCCCACCAGGGGGCAGGAAAGAACCGACTGCAAGCATTGTCCTCAGACCACACACACCTGCACTCACACGCACTCACAAGAAGGACCCCCGGCAGCTGGAACATTTCCAGGGTCGGCTAAATTTTCATCTGCTCCTTAGACCTCTAGTGCCAACTGGCCTTTTTTTTTTTTAAGATTTTTTTTTATGTATATGTTTCTGCCGGCATGTATGTATGTTTACTGTGTCTGTGCCTGATGCCTACAGAGGCCGGAAGAGGGTGTGGAGCCTCTGGAACTGGAGTTACAGACAGCCAATGTGTGGGCGCTGGGCACCGACCCAGGTCCTCAGTGAAAAGCTGTGCCATGGAGCTGGAGAGATGGCTCAAGAGGTTAAGAGCCCAGGCTGCTCTTCCAAAGGTCCTGAGTTCAATTCCCAGCAACCACATGGTGGCTCACAACCATCTGTAATGAGATCTGGCACCCTCTTCTGGCATTCAGGCATATATGCAGACAGAACACTGTATATATATAATGAATAAATAAATAAATCTTTAAAAAAATGTCTTGTAAAATACATTTAAAAAAAAAAAAAGAAAAGCTGTGCCATCTCTCCAGCCCCATAGCTTTTGGGTTTGACCACCCACCGTCTTTTTCAGTAACTCAGATATTCTCTTTTCCTTAAGGATAGAATTTTAGAGGACAAAGGAGAAAGATGCCCTTGCGCACTTGGGAAAGGAGTAAAGTAGCTCTACACTGCTCAGCTGGAGACGAGAATGCAGTCTTGCGTGGCTGACTGAATTCTGAGTCACACCCTCTCCTCAGCTCCCAGCCCTCGCCTGGCCTAAAGTCTTGGGGTTAGCTAGGCATGGGGGTGCACACCTTTAATCGTAGATTTCAGAGTTCGAGACCAGCCTGGTCTACAAGAGCAAGTTCTGGGACAGCGGGGCTACACAGAGAAACCCTGTCTCAGAAAAAAACAAGCCCTTAATTAACATTAAGGGAAGAGTATGGAGAAGTCATCCTGACTTCACCGTCAGACATCTAAAACCACATGAGTGAGTATGGGGAACAGAAGCCCTTTCCTGTAGGGTTTTAGCTTGCTGGTCAGAAACATGGTTAGCATGGCAAAAGCCCTGGGTTCGATCCCTGGTACTTGGAGTGGGGTAGGGTACTGCAGTGTTAGGTAGGAAATGCCCCTTCCTGAGGAGCCGGTGCTGACCTGCTCAGCGGAAACTCAGAAGAGCAGCTCTGGGGGATGGGAGGAGTCAGGGTCCAGCCCTGCCCCAGACCTGGTTCCAATTTCTGCCTGTCAGCTGTCCTCTCAGCTGTCCCCGGTCCTCGGGCTGTCACTCCAGCCCTGCCACCACAGTGAGAGGCTAGGAGGCCTACCAATACTGTCTGAGTAGCCGGTGTGAGTCCAGAAGGTACCGGGGCTTAGCCCTGGAGGAAGAGGACTAGCCCTCCCCCAGGACCACCATCAAGGTCTTAGGGACTCCCTCTTCCCACACTGGTCTGACTTAGGGAGTCTCAGAAGTAAGTCGTCTCTTCCTCGTTTCGTTTCCCGAGTCTGTTCGGCTTCTTCCTTTCTCTCCTTATCTGTGAGTAGTGTGAACTGTCGAAGTGAAATTGTTCTACTTCAGGATGAGTCAAGACTGGAGAGGGGGTGGGGGGTGGGGGTCCAGAGACTGGAGTGTAAGGGAAGGAAAGGCTCATATTACTCTGAAAACCAAAATAGCAGAGGCCTGAGGCAGGCCAGGACAGAACTAGGCGCAAGGTCCCCAAGGCTCAGGAGCGAGGCAGGGGAGGGCAGATCTCAGGACACACCTTCATACATGTAGACAAGAACACGCCCTGAAGCCATGAGAAGGTGTGTATTGCATCAGTCATGAGTATGTGTAGGACTGTGGTTCTCAACGTGTGAGTGGTCGCATGTCAGATCTCCTGCATATCAGATATTCACACTACGATTCATAATAGCAAAAGTACAGTTATGAAGTAGCTATGAAATAATTTTATGGTTGGGGGTCACCACACCATGAGGAACCGTGTTAAAGGGTCGCAGCATTAGGAAGACTGAGAGCCACTGCCATAGGAGAACCCAGAAGCCAACAGCCTTGAGCAACATTGGATTTGTAGACTCTGGGGCTGCTCCTTGACATGGAAAGATAAGTATCAGTTTAAGGAACTGGTTGAGAAGTCTTCCGTCTGTTGGACATTTTTTTCTGGACCTCTACAGAATCTGTTCACAAACTCTACCAAAGGCTGAGGAACCAAGCGTCTCCCAAAGCCTCCCCTTGAAGGGCCACCCCACTGCGTGCGGGCAGTCAGGGATTAGATCTCAGTGGGCTCCAACCTCTTGCAGGATGACAGAGAAGGAGGCACCGGAATCCCCTAAGCCCCCTTTCCCATCAGAGACTCCACAAAGTGGGGTGAGTCTGGACCCTTGGTCAGTGGGGGCAGGGGTGTTGGAGGGGCTGGGAAGCCTTGACAACGTGTAAAGAAAACTGCTTGAGTAGATCCCACTTGTGTGTGGCTCGTTTGTTATCGGGCTAGCCAACACCCGCAGCCCCAATCCACAAATCCAGGGACATTGCTTTCCCATGACAGAAAAATGAACAAGTGACGTCATTTAACATTGAGTTTCCTTCACCCCCTCCCTCAGCTACAACGCCTGAAGCAGTTATTCAAGAAGGGCTCTCCAGAAACAACGGAGATGGAACCTCCCCCAGAGCCCCAGGCCAATGGAGAGGCAGTAGGGGCCGGGGGTGGGCCAATCTACTATATCTATGAGGAAGAAGAGGAGGAGGAGGAGGAGGAAGAACCACCCCCAGAACCTCCTAAGCTTGTCAATGATAAGCCCCACAAATTCAAAGATCACTTCTTCAAGAAGCCCAAGTTCTGTGATGTCTGTGCCCGGATGATTGTGCGTGAGTCTTGAAGGGACTAGAGACAGTGAGATGGAAGGTTTGCGGGGTGGGAGAGGGCTGAGGAAAGCTGTGTCTTGCACAGACACACTGTGGCAAGATTCACCCTATGAAAATGCTGAGATCGATAGTGTAGGGTGCCAGAGGAGGGCAGGCCCATCAGAGCTGAAGTAGCCGCAGTGGAACAAAGGAAAATGGGAATCCAGAACCTTACTCAAATGTTCTCCCCTTCAAGTCAATAACAAATTTGGGCTCCGCTGTAAGAACTGCAAAACCAACATCCATGAACATTGCCAGTCCTACGTGGAGATGCAGAGATGCTTCGGCAAGATCGTGAGTAACAAGGCTTGCTCTGGGGAGCAAGAACGTGGAAGAGGAGACCCAGGCCATCAACGACTTGCTGGCCCCTAAAGCCATACATTTCCCGGTTTTCTCTTTCTCAGCCCATCCCTTACTCTGAGAAGGGCTGAGTACTCACGGGGGAGGGGATTCTGGACCTACCTTGCTCCTTCTAATGCTTTCCCCATCCCATCCTACAGCCGCCCGGTTTCCATCGTGCGTACAGCTCCCCACTCTACAGCAACCAGCAGTACGCTTCTGTCTGTAAGTGCCCACCTAGGACCTGAGGGAGTGAGCAGAGGTTACTCCACACCACCTCTTTGGAAAGTCAAGTCTGAAATGGAATCATTCTATTTCCATAGTTCTTCCTCAGCCTAGTATTTTTACAGCCATTTTTGGATGCACTGACTAGTCTTTGGTTTATAGCCGAGAGAGACATGAGTGAGCAGGGACCACAAATAGCCAGAGGCAGAGATAAGGATGAAACCATAGTCTATCCCTTTCAAACCATTTCTAAGCAAGAGCAAGGCTTCTAGCCTGTTTCCGCCCTGTTACAGAGTGACACCCATACTCAGGGCCAGCCCATGAGCTACAGATATCCCCCTGGACAAGTTCCTAATGTGGCAATCCTTAAAAGTGTATTCATGGCCGGGCGTTGGTGGCGCACGCCTTTAATCCCAGCACTCGGGAGGCAGAGCCAGGCGGATCTCTGTGAGTTCGAGGCCAGCCTGGGCTACCAAGTGAGCTCCAGGAAAGGCGCAAAGCTACACAGAGAAACCCTGTCTCGAAAAACAAAAAAAAAAAAAGTGTATTCATTGAGATTGCAGTGACAGTGCATGCCTTGAACCCCAGCACTCACGAGGCAGAGGCAGGCGGCTCTCCCTGATGTCCATAGATAGCCAGGGCTACATAGACTGTCTCAAACAGGAAAACACACGTATTCACTGAAAATTTGCTCAAATGGGTTTGGCAGAGAAGCTAAACTCCACGAACAGTATGGGTTCAAAAGAATGTGCTGGTGGTGGCACCCGGCTTGCACACATGCCACTCAGCAGAACAAAAGCCAGCAGAATAACACCGTACTGGGAGGAGCCCCATCACAAGGCGTTCCGAGGGGTGTTTTACAGCCCTTTATAGACTGGTGACCTAGGTATTCCGCAGCTGGCCCTCCCTCTTCTCTCCATCTCCACTCCCCAACAAGTCCCGGTGCATATTCACCGACTCCCCGACTCCCCAAAGTCCTTTGAAAGGGCTCTCCCTCCAAGCCCTCCTCAGCTGGCCTTCCCAGTAATAGACTCTCTCTCCTCCCATCCCACCAGCCGCTGCCAATCGCAACGACCCTGTGTTTGAGACCCTGCGCGTCGGGGTGATCATGGCAAACAAGGAACGGAAGAAGGGACAGGCAGATAAGAAAAATGTGAGCACCGCATGCCGCCGCAGAGGCCCGTGGCAGGAGACAGGTCATTTCCCCCTTGGGGAAACTAACAGAAGCTATGGATCCTTTGCCCCCAGATGGTGCAGCATAACCAAATGGAAAAACATGCCTGTGTGAAACTGTAGATTTTTTTTTTTTAAGCATTTTATGCACCTCACCAGACCAAAAAAAAAAAAAAGAATCCTGCCATAGGACTGAGAATATAGTTCTGGCGTGGAGTGCTTGCCTAGAACGTATGTATCCTGGTTTAACACCCAACATTGAAAAACAATCTCACTCCAGCCATAGAACGTGATTCCTCAACTCCCTTCTAAAATTGGCGATTAAGTGCCACAGAAGGCTAAGTTCCTGGCCTGGCACTGTGGGCAACAGGGGCAAGATCTGTGCCTTTTGCATTTGGGGAAAAGAGTTTGTCATTCCAAGTAACTAAGTAACTAGAGAATTCTGGAGCCAGCAGGTGTCCTTGAAGGTCATCTGGTATGACCCGTTCACCGTGTAGATGAAACAGAGGCACAGAGCTACTCCTGGTCAAGGTCAGTCTCCTTGTCTTAGTTAAATCAACTCCC
>CABHPR010102748.1:0-27879 GCA_902168415.1 Peromyscus melanophrys | reverse complement strand
CCCCAGCAAGGTGGGCGGGCGGCCCGCGTGGCTGGGCCTGTCGGGGCTGCCGGGACCCGGGGCGCTGGCGTGCGCGCGCTGCGGCCGCCCGCTGGCCTTCCTGCTGCAGGTGTACGCGCCGCTGCCCGGCAGGGACGATGCCTTCCACCGCAGCCTCTTCCTCTTCTGCTGTCGCGAGCCGCCGTGCTGCGCCGGCCTGCGAGGTGAGCGGCCGGCCCGGGACAGGGCCGAGGCTAGGGCTGCCATGGGGGCCAAACCGCTGGCGTGGGTGGTTGTGGTCGGGTAATGGAAATCGTCTCTTAGAAATGTGCCCCTACGGAGTTTCATCCTTTTGCACTCGGTGATAACTCTGTGATCGGCACGAAATCTTTAGAGACAGCTAGTTGCTCGTGTTAGATGGAACTTTTCCTGGTTTTATTCCCTCTCCTATAAGAACTGCTCCCTGACAGCGAAAACCTCACTTTTCCTCTTTAAATAACCCTTTATGAGGTGACACCGAAGAAGGTCCAAATGTTTGAATTTTGTTTCTCTGAAAACCTTTATACTTTCCATACCTCTTCTCTTCGTTTCAGTTTTTCGTAATCAGCTACCAAGGAAAAACGAGTTTTACTCATGTGAGCCACCTTCTGAGACGGGAGCTTCAGACACTGGAGGATCGGTTTGTCTCCAGCTTAAGTCCGGAGCCCATCTCTGCAGAGTTTGCGGCTGCTTGGGACCTAAGACGTGCTCTAGGTGCAGGCAGGCACATTACTGCAGTAAGGAGCATCAGACACTAGACTGGCGGCTGGGACACAAGCAGGCTTGTACAGAGTCAGGTAAGACTTCCTTGTTCTGACCTCAGTTTCCCCGCCTCAGTCAACCCAGATACTTTATTTAGTTTCTGATTAAAGTTGAAATTAGAAAACTTTAAAAGTTCTAAGAACTGGTAACATGAACACTTCACTAATGAAAGTGCAGTGTTGTTGAATCTTACTCATGTGGACAGCCTTTCTTGAGTATAGGCTTTTAGGACTCCCTAACCTAAAATACAACCAGCCATATTAACAGAAACATAGTAGTTAACAGTAGTCATGCATAAAGCTTCACTATCTTTTGGTTGACAGCATATACATCCCTGATCTGATTAAATTATAATCAATTCTTAACTGTTTAAGTGACTTTGTAGACTGTGATCTATGCTTGTGCTAGTCCTAGAGTACATGAAGTTATGTATAATGTCCAACCCTCTGATACCAAGTGACTGCTAACAGCTGGTATATTTACTGTACCATTTAATCTTATTTTAGCCTACTGTGTATTTTACAGGTATCACTGAGCCAGTGGTGGTGATAGATGCAGGAGGAGTTTGAGTTTGAGGCCCATCTGGGCTACATAGTGAGAGCCTGACTCATAAAACTCATAACTTCACATGTTCTATAGGCAGCAGCCTCGAACATTTAATGTCTATTATTTCACTTGATGACTGGCGTAAGGCTACATAGTGATTGTCCTCTTCACAGTGACTGATGTTCAAACTGTGATGAAATCACTCACCAACACTGATCTCAGAACTACACTTTAGAAATGGGAACATTTCAGATCACCTTCAAAACTAAATGTTTATTAATGAAGCTAATAACTTTCTTGTAGATCATTTAAACCAGACAGCTCCAGACCACAACTTCCTATTTCCAGAATTTGAAATTGTAACAGAAGCAGAAGATGAGATTACACCTGAGGCTGTGGAAATGGAAGATTATTCTGGAGTTACAGGAAGCATGGGTAAGGAGTTGGTGCATCAGTTTTACAGTACTATGATCAAATATACTTTGGAAAATAAGCTTCAGTGAAGAAAGGCTCCATCAGTGTGTGTCTGTGGTGAAACAGAGATATCATGGTAGAAGATTGTAGATCAAAACAGTAACTACAGAATGTATGACAAGAAGGGCCCTTTGTAACTTAGTCTTTTAGATACATACTTTGGTTATCTTCTCTAGAGTTCATGCTCTAGGGCTGTCTATGCTGACCATTTAACAGAGACCTGAGTAGTAAACAACACAAGTATAGTCACCAATCCAGGATTCACCCTATCCTGAGGCTGCTTATGCATGGGGCGCATTGCACACACTGCCTCGTGCTTCCAGTGAGGAAATGAAGTTCTAGGTATCATGTATTTGAACAAAAAAAATAGGCTTTATAATTTGATTCTAGATCTTGCTGACTCAAGAATTTGAACTTTTAAACCCTAAGGTCAGGTTTATAGAAACTAAATTAGAATCTCAGTTACGGTTCATTTGCAACAAGCATTAAAAAATTAATGTCAGAGTTGTTTTGTGGCCCAGTTCATGCTTGGTAACAGGAATACACAATGGGAAGAATGGCACCTAGTAGTCAGGAGGAAGCCCATTACTGCTCAACCAAGTAAAATGTCTTGTGACTGATAAAAAGGATGCTGGGCTGGAGAGATGGCTCAGAGGTTAAGAGCACTTGTTGCTCTTTTGGAGAACCTAGGTTTGGATGCTAACGAACTACCTGGATGTAACTATGATGTGTCTACTCATGTGTACACTGTTGCTCATGTTTTTACAAGTGGCAAGACATGAAAGTTTTCCTTCAGAAAGGAAGTTAATGGGAGGGACGGTGTGCTTAAGAGTTGTGACTGTGGGACCTCGCAGTCACATGAGTAAGCATTCTATAAGAAACAATCATAACAGTAAGCAGTTGAATTATATAACCGCTTAATTCTACATGACTTCAAACCAGTGATTTGACAGTAGATCTCTAGTAAAAATATATTTCAAGAATGGAAAAAAAATTAATGATCATATTTTTCTTTTACTTGGAGACAGGCTCTCCTGTAGGCCAGGCTGTACCCATCCTCCTGTCTCCACCTCCTGGGTACAAATATTACATGTGTTACATCATCACTTCATATCTGACTGCTGTATTTTATTGAGTAAACTGATGTACTGGGTCTGGGAAAAGAATAGTACAGATTTGCAAAAAGTAGGTCTTAATTTTTATTAGAAGATGCCAGCAACTCATAAGTACTTTTATCTACAACAAATATTTGAAATTCTTGAGATTTTTAAATGTTTAGAAATTGTTAGATCATCTTATTTGTAGTTGGTACTCCAGATCTATAAAATGATCTACTTAAAGAGGTAGCTGATTCCAAAACTAGGGAAGAAGTACTCAAATAATAAAAGAAAGTGGTTATTATCAGAAATTAAAGAAGTTAACAATTAAGAATTCAGTAATCTATCATGTCTTTAATCCCAGCACTTTGGTGGCAGAAGCAGGAGGACCTCAGTAATTTCAAGGTCAGCCTGGTCTACAGAGTGAATTCCAGGTCAGCCAAGGCTGTTAAAACAGAGAAACCCTGTCTCAAAAAACCATACACACACACACACACCCCAAACAAAAGTAGATCTTAGTGGTACAGACCTATAATCCCAGCTACTCAGGAGGCTTAAGGCAGGAGGATTCTAAGCCCAGGGCCTTCTAGGGCTACCAAATACGGTTAAGGCAAGCCTGAACAAATTCACTAGACCCTATCTAGAAGAATAAAAACAGAATAGGGGTTGGAACTCAGTGTAGGATATTTTGCCCAGCATGTACCAGGCTCTAGATTCAATTCCTGGTTTTGAAAAACAGAAACTTTATGGTTTGGGCATCAAGGAGAAAGAGGTTGGGAGGGAGGGGAGGGACAGGGAGATACCTGTGGAGCATTTTAAGGTCCCCCAAATAATTAATACTTTGCTTCTAAACTTGAGAGAACATCAGTCTGAGGGAATGTCCATTCTCCATGTATCCTGGCTATTTATGGCAGTAAGTGCCTCCTCCAGTTTATCAAAATGGTGAAAGTGAATTTCAGCTTATCTGACTCAGGATATCAAAATTGTATTTTGATACATTACCAACACTAAAGGCTGTATTGGTAGCCACTGGTCTGTTCAAGAACAGTGGTTCAGGTTAGGTAGAAGTTCCAAACTGGCTATGGAACAGGGAATGGCATTTCCTGACTGTGAATGAGTGCAGACTGGAAAGAGATAGGTGAGATATAAGGAGACTTGAAATAAGAATCCAGGCCGGGCAGTGGTGGCACACGCCTTTAAACCCAGCACTCGAGGCAGGGATAGGTGGATCTCTGTGAATTCGAGGCCAGCCTGGTCTACAGAGAAAGTTCCAGGACGGCTAGGACTGTTACACAGAGAAACCCTGTCTCGAAAAACAAATACAAACAAACAAACAAAACCAAACAAAAAAAGAATCCGGATAGTTTAAGAACAGTAGTGATGAGGACTCACATTGCAGGGAGTCCTAAGATGCAATGCTATATGCCATCATCCATATTTTAATTCGAAGCCTTAAAGACTAGATCTATAATGATTACATAATGTTACCTAGTAATAAGCACTAATGTTACTTCAACAGAGGAAGCTATCTAATTAGGTTATTAACTAGATTCCCCATACAGAATTGTTAAGTTGTGGGGATTATCGCAGTATTCGATAATTATTGTGGGGTTTTTGTTTTTTTGTTTTTTTTTTTTTTTTTCAGGGAGAATACTTGAAGAAGAACTAGATTCCATGGCAAGGCATGAATCCAAGGAAGATCACATTTTCCAAAAGTTTAAATCCAAAATAGCCCTCGAACCAGAGCAGGTAAGGTGGGATTTATACCTCTTCATTATGTTCTCAAATTGACTATAACCCCTACTTTCAGCTTATAAAACCAGTATGATTCAAATGCCTATATACTGTATATACGTAAATATATACATACACAATTCTAAAAAAAAAAAAAAGCATGATATATTGTTAACTTTTCCCTATTAAGTTACTTTATCATAAACAAAAATCACTAAAGGCAGCTTCCTAAAAATACTGAATTAAATAAGCATCCAGACCTTTACACTAAGGTGGTTTTTAGCAATGGTGATATATTTTAAACAAAATGAATTTACCCTTTTTTAAACAACTTAACTGAGCACCATGTTATATATGACTACATATATATCCCTTTTTTATTTAAGGATTCTGACTATATATGAAAACAAGTACTAACTACTTTGGGCCACACTTTGTATGCAGACTCTAGTAATGAGTTATTCTTAACTCCTTTACAATGTAGTGAATAGGACTGAGATTCTATGATTGTGGGGCCAGTGCCTGTTGCTGAACCAGATAACCTGAGTTTGGTCCTCGGGACCCACACAGAAGTTGACTCACAGATTATCTTCTGACCTCTGTACTCACACTTTGACATGAGTGCTGCCATATGCATGTGTACACACACAATAATTTTTAATTGTTTTAAAAGGTTCTGACATTTTAGGGAGGAATATCACTATTTAGGAAATAAGCTGAAATAATGGCTTTGAGGTTTAGGGATGTTGGTAGTGTATAGAAGTACATGTGGATTTTCTCTAAATGATCCTCAGGTCATCATTCCATTGGAAATTCTTCGATGAAATGTGGTCCTTGTTGATTTTAGATTCTCAGGTATGGAAGAGGTATTAAACCCATCTGGATTTCTGGTGAAAATATTCCTCAAGAAAAAGATATTCCAGATTGCTCCTGTGGTGCCAAGAGGATATTTGAATTCCAGGTCATGCCCCAGCTGTTGAACCACCTAAAGGCAGACAGACTGGGCAAAAGTGTGGACTGGGGCGTTCTGGCAGTCTTCACCTGTGCTGAGAGCTGTAGTCTGGGCATTGGCTACACAGAGGAATTTGTGTGGAAACAGGATATAACAGATACACCTTGAAAAGGGTTACATTCTTAAAAACGTTCCTTATGCCTCTGTACCTCACAATTCCACCTCCAGGACTTTATCCCAAGGAAGCAGTTACCAAAGACGGAAGTATGTTGCTTGATATACTATTTACAATGTCTCTATATTACTAAATGTATTCTAATAACAGGGAATTACATTTTTAGTATATCCATAATGAAGGGTGATAATGTTAATGTTACAAACATACATTGATACCAAGTAAGAGGGGTATAGGGTATAAATAAACACCAGGATATTATTATTGATGTTCATGGTATGTCAACTTTGTGGAAATATTATGTGTGCACAGAAATAAATATGCTGGAGAGGTGGCTCAGCTGTTTGTAATTACTATTGTTATTTGTAATGTATTCATGTTTTGCCTGCATATATGTGTACCACATACTTCAGAGGCCAGAAGAAGACACTGAATCCCCAATCCCCTGACACTGGAGTTACAGATCCTTGTGAGATGCTGTGTGGGTGCTGGGAATCAAACCTAGGTCCTCTGCAAAAACAGCCAGGGCTCAGTCAATCTTTGAGCCATCTCTCCAGCTTCATGCTCAGCTATTAGAGTGCTTGCTACTCTTCCAAAGGACCCAAGTTCAGTTCCTAGCACCCACATCAGGAAGCTCACAACTACCTATAACACCAGCTCCAGAGGATCTGATGACCTTTCACCTGTGGAGACCAAGTACATATATGGCATAACTCATACAGATACAGAAAACATACACATAAGCAAAAAATAAAATCTTAAGAGTATCTTGGGGGGAGGGGGGGCGGTTGGAAAGATGGCTCAGTGTTTAAGAGCACTGACTGCTCTTCCAGAGGGCCTGGGTTCAGTTCCCAGTACCCACATGGCAGCTCGCAGCTGTCTGTAATTTGAGTTCCAGAGAACCCAACACCAATGCACATAAAATAAAAATAAAGAGATTAAGAGTCTGGAACTTTATCAATTAAAAAAGTGTCTGGAAGGAGCCATGTGTATTTCTTTCTATAAACCATCACATTCACCGCATTTCTCCACCTCCAGATTCACAGTTAAAGAGGTTTGCAGGTAAAACCGAAGTAGTCGATACTGTCTGGTGCCAGAACAAGGAAAACTGAACTTTGTTAGCCTGAGCAGGGTGAAGGAGGAGCCAGTAAAGAAGCAGTAGTCCCAGGCTTGACAGGAGCCTGGATTTGAGAAGGCCCTACTTCAGAACTGACCTTGAAAAGCCAGGGGACCTGCTTATAGAAGACTGAGAAACAAGGGCTTCGTCTTCCCTGTGCAAATACTTTGTATAGGCTGCCCTCCTGGGTTGACGGAGGAGAGTGAAGACAAGGAACAGGCCCTGTAAGTAGCACCCTGACTAAAGGGAGGTTCTGGGCCATCTTTCAGGTATGGAGTGTTCCATATGGTCCATGGCCAAGCAAATGGCCACATCTTAAGACGTTAACAGTGCTTCCAGTCTTCACCCACTCACAGTGAATTCCCAACATCAGAGACCCACACTAAAACAAACCTCAGCAGAGCTGTTGTGTTATATGTTACCTTAGCAGCCCTGTTCACCTTGAATCTTAATCTGCCAAGGTTATATCACATTCTACTACCACTGACTCTCTGGCTATAGGATATCAAAGTCCTGGCCTATGAGTTCATACCACCTATGTGTACATTAAGATACACGTAGACCATTTAGAGATTCCTAAGGGGGACACCTGTTATTTACCAGGCTACTTTTAAGGGAAAATGTTCATTTTTAACTTGCGGTAGCTAAAATACTAAGAACCACACAGAACCAGTATTACAGCTGTAGAAGGAACTGGCAATTAGTGGTAAATGCAGAGACACAGTGACTTAGGAAAAGGCCCAGACAGGAGTGTGGCGCCACATCCCAAATTACCTGTAACCTTGTCTACTCAAAATGTGTTAAGAGAAAGGTCTGAATGCTGAGGGCTTTTAAAAGTAAATTTGTTATTTATAAATGGTACGGGCTGTTATTTAGGGATATCCCCAGGTGGTATGGACATTAATGTACCAGCCAGGCACTCATGAGTACATTTGGGTCAACCTTGGAGGCCCATGGATTCAAGGCCATAAACTGAGTGCCTGATCAGATTGGCCTGGGCTAGATATAGCAAGATCCCTTCTCACTAAGACCATTACCTTGTTTGGTTTTTGTCAGTTTGACAAACCTAGACATATCTGAGAAGAAGGAATCTTGAGAAAAAGGCTCCGTAAGATTGACCTGTAGGCAAGTCTGTGGGCACACCCTTGATTGATGTGGGAGAGCCCAGCTCAATGTGGATGGTGCCACCCCTGGGCAGGTGGTCTTAGGTTGTATAAGAGAGGCTAAGCAAGCCAGTAAGCAGCATTCTTTCACGGCCTCTGCTTGAGTTCCAGCCCTGTCCTCCCTTCATGATGGATTACAACTATAAACTGAAATAAGCCCTTTTTTCCCTAAGTTGCTTTTGGTCATGGTATTTTATTACAGCAACAGTAACACTAACACAACCACTTTCTCAAAAAGACTGCTGCATGTGTAATCTAGGTACAGTACACTTAACATACTGGTACATACTCATTTGCCATCCCCTATGTCCTGAAGAATGAAGAGTTCTACTCTGGGGATAGGTCAGTCACAGAGATCATCCCCTGCAAGCACAAGAGCCTGTGTTCTGTCACCAGTATGTCAAAAACTAACAATGAGGATAAACAGATATGCGTAATACAGAACTGGTTAAATAAAAACCTTGGTGAGACCTAGTGGTCATGAGGCTTATAATCCCAGCTACTTAAGAGAGTGAGGTGGAATCATCGAGTTCATGGCCACCTGGGCTATAGAACCCTGATCATGTCAATCATGTCAACCTGTCTCAAATAAAACAGGAAAGAAAGGAGAAAAAAGGAGGTACGTTTGCTGGGGATGCCGTTCTCTATGCTGTGAATGTGTGCTGCTCTGATTGACTGATAAATAAAATGCTGATTGGCCAGTAGCCAGGCAAGAAGTAAAGTATAGGCAGGATAAGCGGACAAAGAGAATTCTGGGAAGAGGAAGGCTGAGTCAGGAGGACGCCAGCCTGCCGTCCAGGAAGCAGCATGTAATGGCACACAGGTAAAGCCACGGAATACGTGGCAATATATAGATTAACAGAAATGGGCCGAGTTTAGCTCTTAGAGAGCTAGTCAGTAGAAAACTTGAGCTAATGGCCGAGCAGTTTTAATTAATATAAGCCTCTGTGTGTTCACTTGGGTCTGAGTGGCAGGACACAGGAAAACTTCTAGCTACATGCATTAAAGTCCCAGCCACTGAAATGTTAAAAGTAAATACCAGAAAGAAAAAACAAGATTACTACTTACCAAAACTACTACATGCCTAGAACGTAGGGTTCAAATACAATCAACTATTAACAGCAGTAATAAGAGTTCAATAAATAGATTGGAAAAAGCTAAATATATATCAACATTTTTTCTTAAAGTGTTATGGAAAAAAACATAATGAAATAATTAACTTTTATGAAATGAAAATGTCCCATATAAAAAGAATTATAAAACTTAAAAAGAAAAACATATAATCTTGAAGAGAAATACTAGAATGATGCCTTTCCAAGTAGTTCTCATATTACTAACATCAGTAATATCTGGGAAGTGCAAGAAAGGGTACTTTGTACACTTTTTTGGGGAGATTGGAATTTAGTATTGATTTGTCAAAACTTAGAACACATAAATGGTTTATAATACACCAATTCCTCTTGTAAAAGTATACTATAGAAATCTATAATGTATTCAAAATACACATACCAGAATAACTGGTCCAGCACTGTACAGCGTATGCACTGCAGGTAACAAAGGACCATCCCTAAGGGAATGGTTCAAACCAAGGTGTCGGAGAGGATATTACATTGTATATCTTGGAAATATAACTGATACACTGACTGAAAAAATGAAAGTCACAAAAGAACATATGCTTCATTATTTTTCCAAAAATGAGATGAAAAGTAGCCCCAAAGGACAGAATTGCACATTAAAAACTTAGAAAGCAACAATGCCTGGTGACTGTGACACCCCAGTCCACCATTTCCTCGCCACACTGAGCTCTGGGCCAGGATCCAGAAGTCAGCAAGGCAATACCAGCCCCTAGTGCACAGTTCTTTCCCACACTTGGTCCTGAGTGACATGGTAACTGGTCAGCACTGAGGACTGAATCCTTACTCTCCCAACTACTGGCATTCAATGGGACTCTTCTCTGTCTTATCTCAGAATGGTACTCTAGTAACCCCAAGTTCCAGGGGGCTACTGCCAACTGAAAACAGTCACTTATTTGTGTGTGTGTGTGTGTGTGTGTGTGTGTGTGTGTGTGTGTGTCCCACCGCCACCATCACTTGAGAACTCAGGCATAATCTAGGTGAAGGGTTAGAAGACACTCACTAATCTGGAAGTTACCTGGGGAAATAGGTAAGGATGGAAATAAAAAGACTTCTTTCTGATTATACATACTCTGAACCGTGAAAATGTACTTTTATAATTAAAAAAAGGACATAAAATGCTCCTAAAATAATCCAAGGCCTTATAAATGTCCACCTGATATTTCATGAGAAAAACAGCCATAACAAAAATGTTGTATCAGAGAAGCTAGCTATCTGTGGACAGGGCACCACACTTCTATACCTGAATTACTCAGAGCCCTCCAATGTCCCTTACTAGCTATGAAACCTTGGACAAGACTCTGGCAAAGACTGAAAAGGGAATAAAACATAACTAGTTTGGTGAAGATCCCAGACGCTGTGGAGTATCTAGGGAACAAGGTGTTCAATGGGGACCATAAAACCGATGGCAAGTCCATTTTCACTGCAACAGGCAAAAAAGAAAAAAAAAAAAAATGACAAGCAAACAAAACAATGGTCTCAGGCATTATATCTAAAATAAATTTCTTTGACAGTATGATCACATGACTTACAACGTATCATTTATAACAAAAATCTAACAATTTACAAGCTGCGTTTTTTTTTTTGTGCACAGTACTCTGAAGAAAGAAAAGTATGTACATTTGTTTTGATTAATACAACTATTCAGTTCTGCAATACTGGGAAGGCGGAATGTATCTGGCACAAAAATAACTCCTTAGAGTTACAAACTAGAAAAACAACACTTTTAAAAAAAGCTTTTTACTTTTTCTGGTAGAAATATAAAAACTGGCTTATGTGGGAAAAGTTAAAATAAAAAGTCCAATTGTACAGGTGGCTTTAACACTTAAAGTTCTGTCCCTTAAACCAACAAACTCATCAACAGCAGTGTTTAAAATCTAATATAAATAAGTGGGCAGTGCTGCCCACATAGCAGCACAGAGCAAGCGACTCACAGTGATGCTGCAGGTGATTTCAGTGCAGAGGAGGTAACCTTTCCAGTATCCTGCAGCAGGATACACATGTCACTTCACTGCCACCTGTGAAGAGTGTCATCCTTCTCACAACTGTACCATCAGTGGTACCAAAGACTGGTTTTAAAAAACAAGTGGGTAGGGGAGGCGGGGTACATGGCAGCCACTATGTGGTCTTCCTGAATCCCTTTAAGATAGGGTAGATGTTTTCAAATGCTTCATAAATTTCTGCTCTAACTTTAGCACCTACAAAGACACATAGGAATAGAAATGAGATGGTTAAGTAACATTTCTTAAAGTAGAAAGTAACATCATTACCTTAAAACAAAGCCACAAATACAATTCTCTCCATACCCAGTTAAGACAAACAATGTTATTAAAACAAATGGTAGAGGTCCCTTGTCGTAATCCTAGCATTTTTTGTTTTGTTTTGTTTTGTTTTATTTTATTTTTCTTGGAGACAGGGTTTCTCTGTGTAGCCCTGGCTGTCCTGGAACTTGCTGTGTACACCAGGTTGGCCTGCCTCTGCCTCCTGAATGCTAGTATTAAGGTCCATGCCCTGCTCTCCAGCTTTGTTTTTTAAAACATTATTTTCTTACCATTTTAAAAAATGGTACACTGGGTGACTTTTAACACTCTAGACCACCATTTCTTTACCACAGTTGGTCCTAGGCCAGGATCCAGAAGTCAGCAAGGCAATACCAGCCCCTAGTGCACAGTTCTTTCCCACACTTGGTCCTGAGTGACATGGTAACTGGTCAGCACTGAGGACTGAATCCTTACTCTCCCAACTACTGGCATTCAATGGGACTCTTCTCTGTCTTATCTCAGAATGGTACTCTAGTAACCCCAAGTTCCGGGGGGCTACTGCCAACTGAAAACAGTCACTTATTAGTGTTCCCTCCCTGCCTGCTTCCACAGTCAAGCATAATCTAGCTAAAGGCCGTAACTGTAGCAAGACACTGCCGTTTTCATCCTCCCCTTTCTCATGAAGGTTAGGATGGGAAGCAAAATGTAAACAAAAATGTCCTCACAAGGGCAGACAACGGTCCCAACCCGGAAACGCCATTCTGAGACCATTTCCAACTCTGGTGCACTACTTCTCCTTTTAACTTACCTGTTAATACAACTTTTCCAGAGACAAAAATGAGGAGGACAATTCTGGGTTTGATCATTCTGTAGATTAATCCAGGAAATAATTCTGGCTCATAGCTAGAAAGAAAATGGGAAAGAGTTTAGAAATCATCAGTTTTTGTGTAAAAGCAATGAGGCCTTGTGCTAGGAAGTAGTGAGTGAATAAGCAGATGTGAACAAATAAGACACACAAGAAGAAAACACTTTCCCCAAACAAGAGCCACGTGTCATGGACATGGCAACAAACTACACGTCCTCCTATCACTTAATGCTGTCTTCACAGAATCTACATTTTCTGTGATTAAAAACAAGAGCTGTAATTCACGTTTTCTGATCCTCCTTAGATTCATTTTGGGCAAGTCTCGGAATAGCGGCTTAATCTCACCATTCACTCTAGGAGCTGGTAGTGACAGTCAGCCTTGTAATCATATCTCATCTCCCCAAATAGAAATATTCTGGAGCTGTCAGTTTTTCTAGCAGGGTGACTTAACCAGAATGATAAACCAAATATGGAAATGAACCTACTCCTTGATCACACTGTCTACCTGAACTGACATTAGTTAGTGAAATTCTAACCTAGTGATTTTGGGTTTATTAGTTCAATCTGATAAAAGGACCTGTCTATCTTATATGTGACCTGTAGACAAACCCAGGAAAGATCTATATGAGGAAGAGCAACATTGAGTGAATATCTGAAACTTAATAGGAGTTTCTATGTTGAAAACTGAACCTAATGTGCCAGGTATCAAAGTGCCATGTGCAAAGGCCCTGAAGCAAGAAGAATATGGTGAATGTGAGGGAACTGGTAAGCTGGTGAGGCTGCAAATAGAAAAAAAGATACTGAGATAAGGCTTCGAGTAGGGAAGCTACGCAAATGTTCACCAGAAAATGGCAAAGAATAATAATGGACAGCATATATTTATATTTATTCCCTGCTGCTTATATTTATACTTTGCTGGTATGTTGACAAAAAAAGATTCAGACTAGGAGAAAAGTGGTAGGACAAACTACAAATTCATGTATTTATTTAAATGTATTTGTTGACTAACAAAATGATAAGGCACACAGAAGTGAATGAATTTAAGTCATTCCATTGAAGGGGAGTTTGGGAGTCACTAAGTGACTAAGGAAATGGGAGTTGTAAGGACCGGAGAACTGCAGTACAATTGCAGATACCTTATGTTTACAAGTAGCACACTCAACTTGCAACTACATCATATGCCTAGAAACTGAATGTCTTAAATGTACTTCACCCTAGATGATGCTTGAGTAGATTATAAATGGATTGTTGCTACAACTGATCCCAATACCTCTCAGACCTACCTACTGAACTGCTGGTGGGTCAGCACAAGGCCTTCCAGCCTTATGGGGAACTTCACATCACAGCTCCCCACCATGTTTTGGATCTTGAAGTCTAAGAACTTAGCTGGAAAGCCCAACTTCTGCACAACTCTAGCGTATTTTCTTGCTGCTAGTCTGGATTGTTCTTCACTACAGAAAGGAAAAACAGTGAGTTATGTATGGGAGCCCAATGGAATAATTTAGAAGAATAACTTAAATGAAGTCTAAATTAGAAAAGTAATTAAACTATCCCCGAGTCCTTAACAAAAACCATAATCTACCAAAACATCAGCCTTGGACTTGCCACATTATTGACAAGCCCTAGGTTTAAAAGATGTGATGTAGCATATGGTTCAATTATCATGATCACTGCTATTACTGCTACATTCTGACCCTCAAATTTCTACTGAGATGAAAACTTTCTAAAACCATAAAAAAAAAATTACTAAGGCCAGATGGTGGTGGTGCACACCTTTAATCTTAGCACATAGGAGGCAGAGGCAGGTGGATCTCTGAGTTCAAGGCCAGCCTGGTCTACGGAGTGTGTTCCAGGACAGCCAGGGCTACACAGAGAAATCCTATCTTAAAAAAAAACAAAAAAACAAAAACAAACCAAAAACTAAATTAAAAAAACACTAGTAAAATTTACTATTGACAAATACACAAATTCTATCTTCCTTTACATCAAATATCTATTCTTAGGATACCATTATTGGACAAAACTGTGACTTTCCAACTTAGGAAGCTTTCATCTGAAAAGCAGGATACAAATACAATGCTACAACCAAAGATGTACAGGACAGCAGGGTAACAAAAATGATAAGTGGGGCATCGATGCTATTCAAGGTGATTAAGATAACCCATTAAAAATAACACGTTAAAAGTGCTAGTCCAACCTAAGTCAGACGCTCATTTTCTAGTAAAAGGGGGACCTGTAGGGCCCTGGCCCGTTTTTGGGTAACTGTTGCCTTGCTTGCTGACCTTGACCTTGATATCCTCCCTATGCTAATTCCCTGCCGGTTTCCACCCTCCTGAATGCTTAAGGGAAGTTCCTTGTCTGTGTATCCTGCATAATGGGAGTTAACAGCTTAGATGCAAGATTGTAAAACATCAGTAGTGAACTTCTGCCCTCTGGGGTTCTCCCATTGTGCTGTAAGCCTGTATTTTTAAGAGCTTCTCCCTCCTTCAATAAACGGCATTTGGCAAAAAAAAAAAAAAAAAAAAAGTGCTAGTCCAGCTGGGCGGCGGTGGCACACACCTTTAATCCTAGCTCTTGGGAGGCAGAGCCAGGTGGATCTCTGTGAGTTTGAGGCCAGCCAGGGCTACAGAGCGAGATCCAGAACAGGCACCAAAACTACACAGAGAAACCCTGTCTCGAAAAACCAAAAAGTGCTAGTCCAGCTGGGTGGTAGTGGCTCATCCCTTTAATTCCATCACTCCAGAGGCAGAGGCAGACAGACTTTTTTTTGTTTAAAGTCGAAATCCAGGGCGGTTACACAGAGAAACCCTGCCTTAAAACAAACAAACAAAGTGCTAGCCTGATAATATAAACTATATCCTTTTTTTCTTTCATAATACATCCATCAGAAACAAAGAATCCCTTAAGGATACCTCTTGGCTCCTGTGCACACCATTTTTCCAGAACTGAAAATCAATGCAGTTGTCCGTGGCTCTCTTATTCTCATGATGACAGCAGCAAACCGCTAAAATGGTCAGGAAGAAGCATTAAAATTGCACTTAGGTTGACTGATTATAGAGTTTCTGTTACTGAAGAAGGCTGGAGTGTTGTAGGTCCTGAGTCAAACTCTCTTGGCTACACCAGATATTCCCATCAATGCATTTAAAAACTTTTAGAATGTTTTTATTTTTTATTCCCTTTCTTACATTTATCTACTTTTTTTTTGTGTATTTCTTCTTTATTGGGCAGTTTTTAAAAATCTCTTGACTTTTCTCTACTGTTTTCTAACATTTTTCTCCTTTCTACTCTCTTGAACTTTCCAAGTTTGCCCAATTAAACAATCCATTAGTACCAAAGTCAGTACTGCAGAAAATACTTAAGGAATGCTATACACAAAGGAGAAGACAGTCAGACATGAGAGCTCAGGAAAGAATAAGAATTTTATGAGGAATAGATGAATAAATGAGAACCAAGAAAGAATCAACCATGTCAGACTCAGTAAACGAACTAACTCCTAGTGATGACAGGTGAGAAAGCCAACCAGAAAAACAACCAAGAAAATTACAGGAATCAGATACTATTTTTCAATAGTAACTCTAAATGTAAATGGTCTTACCTATCCAATTAAAAGACAAAGGACTAGTTGTTTTTCTAATCCCACCATTTGCTGCCTGCAAGAAACACACCTCAATGGCAAAGACACTTGCAAACTGAAAGTGAAAGCAAGGAAAATGATACATAAGCAAATGGAAACAAAGAACAGGCAGAGGTAACTATACTAATAACTGACAAAGTAGGTGTCAAGCTAAAATTAGAAGAGATGAGGCTACTATCTTAATAAGGTGAATGATCCATCAAGTAGATATTACAGTTGTAAATACTAGAAATAACAACAAAAACTTGGTTAGCTAGAAGTGACCAGTGGCCAATTTGATTCTTTATAGTTGATATTCTGGTTAGCTTCATACTCAACTAAAAAACCGGCTATGAAGTAGGTCCCACGTTTCCTATATTTAGGACGGTTCTTTAACTCAACCTCTAGATGCTGTCACATTTCCAGTTTCAAGATGACACACAACTAATGAAATCATAGTACAAAGTTGGGCACAGTGACATACTTTTAATTCAAGCATTCAGGAGGTGGAGACAGAAGGATCTGAGCTTGAGGCCATAAAAGTGAAATCACAGTATAAAGTATGCAACCCTTTTACAGACAGAAACACAAGGCAGGCAAACATAGTGAACAGTTTTGAAATCTGGACCTCCTGTGGTTTGGGCTATGCATACACCCTACTGCTAGTAATGCGCCTAGCAGCCTGAGACCCTTACCTGTATGAACAATACATATACCGCCTTCTTCAAACCGAGAAACCCAGGACCCCCATGTACACAGATACACAAACAGCAAACTTCAAACAATGGAATAAATTTCTCCTTCTCTTGATCAAACAGAATCTATTCAATCATACTCCAGTTATGTCCGAGTACAAGACGGGGAGGGTGGTGGTGGGGCTCCCTGATTCAGCTTGAAAATTTTTGGTGCAATAAGGCAAGCTATATCCTCTGAGTAAACTTTTAGGGAGAATCCTCTATTACCATTTTATGCCCATACAAAATTGGACATGCATATCATTAAAATCAGTTGCATCATGGGAAGAGACATTCATAGTAGATAAGTTACATAACTTTAATGTTTTGTCAAATAGAAAAACACACCCCAATAACCAACTCCTCTTTTCTTTAGAACATATAAAATAGCGCCCCAGGCAGTCATCTGGGACCCTTGAGTCCTTTCTCATTTATGTGGCCCACCCTTACTCCTAACAGTATATCTTTCTGATCTGTACTAAAGCCTATAAATGAACTGTTAGTTTGTAATCTGTGTGGACCTTTATTTCAATTCCTTGAATAAAAAGCCAAGAACCTGGGAACACAAGACGCAGATTCTGACTACCAGTATCAGTACCAGAAGTATGAGGCTCTCTTCCAGGAGGCCATGTAAGGAGCTGTCACAGGAGGACACATAAGGCACTCCCACAGGAGGAAAACAGAAACTCCCATGGACAACCTCCACTGCAAGTATAAAAAGGGGGGAACTGAGATTCTCTGGCGAAAGAAATAGGGCGAAACTAAGACAGGGTTAAGTAAGGCAAGGTAAACGTCAAGGTTTCTGGAGACTTTACTAGAATTGTGTGTTCCTTAATGACCTATTAAACGGTAAAAGGACAAAAGCCTGATTAGCCTCTTGCTGGTTATCAGACTATGTTTTAAAAACTGTCCCAAGTTCTTTCTGTTGCCGCCTTTTTCTTTTTCATTTATAAAACTTAATTTCCAGAGCTGGAGAGATGACTCAGCAGGTAAGAGCATTTGTGCAAGCGTGAGGACCTGAGTTCAGACCGCAGCATCCATCTAACAACCTGGTCACATCCTACGCACACCTGTAATTCTGGTTCTGTAGAACTGAAGACAGAAGGATCATTGGAGCTTGGATAGCCCCCCCGCAGCGCCCAAATGTGAGCTTCAGGCTCAGGGAAAGACACCAATAAAGATATAAAAGAGTCTGGTGGAGAGTGACCAAGGAGGACATCCAGCTCACAAGCAAATGCATCTGCACATATACACCACTCACATGTATACATAGTCACAAAATCATCTTATTTTCCTTTATTAGAAGAAATATATGAGGTACTGGTTTCCATGGTAAAGGTTTACATGTACATGATGACCCTGTGACAAACGCTTCCCACTTTAGGAAACTTTCTGCAAATCTTCTCATCCTAGCCTTCTCAAGCAACATCCAGGCACCCAGGCAGCTCTCCATCTGGACCTCACAAGTGTCTATTCATCTGTCAGTAAAGATGTTCCATATGTAAAAAATATTTTCTACTGGTGTATGTAAGAAAGTCTTGCCGGGCGGTGGTGGCGCACGCCTTTAATCCCAGCACTCAGGAGGCAGAGGCAGGCAGATCTCTGTGAGTTCAAGTCCAGCCTGGTCTACAGAGTGAGATCCAGGAAAGGCGCAACAAAGCTACACAGAGAAACCCTGTCTTGAAAAACCAAAAAAAAAAAAAAAAGTCTTTTAACACACACTAGGCTATTATCTTAGAAACTGGTGCTTTCTCCCTCCTTCCAATCTTTATTTATTTATTTTTTTCTCTTTTCTGCAGTTCCAGTATTGTGGCTTGAATGAAAATGGACCCCATGGGCTCATATATTTGAATGCTTAGCCACCAAAGGACAGAACTATTTGAGAAAGATTTAAGAGGATTAAGAGGTGTGGTCTTGTTGGAGGAAGTATGTTGATGGAGTGGGCTCTGAGGTCACAAAAGCCCACTCCAGGCAAGTGTTTCTTCTCTCTCTCTCTCTCTCTCTCTCTCTCTCTCTCTCTCTCTCTGCCTGCTGCCTTCTGATCAGAATGTAAAGCTCTCAGCTACTGCTCCAGTACCACACCTGTCTGTTTCTGGCCATGGTGATCACGGACTAATCCTCTAAAACCGTGAGCAAGCCCCCAATTAAATGCTTGCATTTCTAAGAGTTGCTTTGGTCATAGTGTCTTTTCATAGCAATAAAACAGTAACTAAGACATCTGGTAAAACAAAAGTCTTTGGCCTTGCTAGGCCAGTGCTCTACCACCAAGCCACACTCTAATCTCCTGCAATTTCTCTGTCAGAAAAGCCATCTGTGGCCATACCACTCAGAACACACCTGATTTTGTCTATCAGAAAAAAACTTCAAAGTTACACAAAGGTGGGAAAACATATAACAAACTTCTTGTACTTACAGCCAACAATTATTAACTATTGACCAATCTTTCTCCACCCATGTAATCCATCCCTAATTCTCCCACAGGATTACTGAAGTAGGTACCACAAATGTCACCAGCTATTCTTCAGGATATAAATGGAATATTCTGTTTTCCAACTCCATGTGATCCCCTTCACAATGTGAGTGTATGTATGAATTTCTACATATAGAGGGAAATATACATAGCAGGTATTCAGTAAAACACAAGTTAAAGAACTGAGGATGCAGCTGGGCAGTGGCGGCGCACGCCTTTAATCCCAGCACTTGGGAGACAGAGGCAGGCGGATCTCTGTGAGTTCAACACCAGCCTGGTCTACAGAATGAGTTCCAGGACAGTTAGGGCTATACACAGAGAAACCTTGTCTTGAAAAACAAAACAAAACAACAAAGCAAAAGAACTGAGGATGTAGCTTAGACAGCACTACCCTAGTGTGGCTGAGGTCTAGGCTGAAACTTCAATACTGCAAAAACAGGAAAACAAAATGAAAACGTACCAAAATGAACTTTTCCCAGGCACTTAACAGATAAGCATGATACCACTCATTTTGCTGGTATCAAGAAACAAGCGCGGGCTGGAGAGATGGCTCAGAGGTTAAGAGCACCGACTCCTCTTCCAGAGGTCCTGAGTTCAATTCCCAGCACCCACATGGTGGCTCACAACCATCTGTAATGAGATCTGTCACCCTCTTCTGTATACATAATAAAAAAAATAAATAAATCTTTAAAAATTAAAAAAAAAAAAAAAAAAAAGAAACAAGCGCAATACAAACTTCTCAACAACAGATTTTGGAAGATTTTCTCTGTATCTTATACAGTCTGAAATACATGAAAATGGGTCTAACCTTGGGATTATATTCAGCATTTCGAGCACGAAGTGCAATGGTCTTTAGGTCAAGTTTACATCCAAGATTCACCGTGGATACAATGTTTCTGCAAGAAATTTGAAAACATAATTACTTAAAATATTTAACTTTTATACAAAGAGGGCAATGGTCTTTAGGTCAAGTTTACAACTAAGATTTGCTATGAATACAATATTTCTGCAAGAAATCTGAAAAGAAAATATGACTCAGATTGCTGATCCATTATTTTTCACTAGGCTTTAATTTAAAAAAAAAAACAAAGACATGACAAAACAAAAAAAACTCTGATTTTAAATGTTTAAAAAGTGCCACATACCAGATATTTTCACTCAGTACCCAAAATGTACCCTGCAGTGTTAACTATCACTCCCATGTTCAAAGCATCTGAAACTCTAGGGAATGGACTGTGTTTGGCTTGGGATGCACATGACCCCCAAGCGGAAGAGCCAGGATACCTTGAGGCTTCATTTAACTACCACCCCTCCTTCCTGAGCTCTGAAATACTACTAATACTAGCTCACTATTAAGTCACTACAGGAAAAACAGGCAGATGTGGACTTTCTCAATCTTCCCAAATAAGCTATCTTTTGGAAAAATGGAATTCAATGTCTTTGGCAAGGGAAGAAAATATGTCTTCTTTTCTGCTATTTACCACAGCGAATCATGTTAAATAGAATCATCTTTAGCAGGCTGAGGAGATAATTTAGCTTGTAAAGAGTTTGCCATGTTGCCGGGCGTTGGTGGCGCACGCCTTTAATCCCAGCACTCGGGAGGCAGAGCCAGGCGGATCTCTGTGAGTTCGAGGCCAGCCTGGGCTACCAAGTGAGCTCCAGGAAAGGTGCAAAGCTACACAGAGAAACCCTGTCTCGAAAAAAAAAAAAAAAAAAAAAAAAAAAAAAAAGAGTTTGCCATGCAATCATGAAGACTTGAGTTCAATCCCTAGAACCCATGTGAAAAAGCCCAGAGTGATAATGTACACTTGTAATTCTAGTGCGAAGGAGATGGAGACAGGTAAATCCCTGAGGCTCATTGGCCAGTCAGCTTAGCCAAAACAGCAAATTTCAGGCCAGTTAAAACATCCCATCTTAAAAACCAGGGTGGGTAGTGAGTGTCCTGAGAAATGACTCTTAAGACTCTCCTCCAGCATACGTAGGGAAGTGCCTGTGTATGCGCACAAACTGTACCATCATCCACCTGGGTCTAAAGACTGGTTCATGCCACTGTGTCCCACTCTTGAAGCACTCTATGCAATGCTTTTTTTTTTTAAATCTCGAAACAGGGTTTCTCTGTGTAGCCCTGGCTGTCCTGGAACCCACTCTGTAAACCAGGCTGGCTTTGAACTCAGAGATCTATCTGGCCTCTGGCTCCCAAGTGCATGCTCTGCGGATATGGAAATAAGTGTATGTCCTAAGCTGGTTCTAACAGATGTAATCAGAATTATAAACAGAATGTCCGTGGAAGTCAAATAGGCATAAAACATTAGTTTGGAGCAGTGTAGACAAAGGAGAGCTAACAGGGCTTACCTCTCTAGAACCCTTTAATCAGGCCATACGCTTCCCTAAGGTGAAGAAGCTACACACTTGTGACTAAGTAGAGTCTGGATTTGAGCTGTTTCAGGAAGAAAGAAAAAAAGCCTGTATCTCCTACCTTTTTACATGTGGGAACTGTTTCACTTAGGCAGAACAATTCATCAAGATAAGAACTGCCAGCCTCACTTTGAAAGAGAGACACAAATCTCCAAAATACAGCCTTTACAGCAGAACTGTAGAAAAACCTGGACCTAAGACCTCTGCTGACACTATGGCCAAGGCTGTGATACAACTGGCCTGTGACTCAGTCAATTAGCTACAGAGAAATGTTCACAGTATCGATAAAGCTCAGTTTTCATTTCAGTGGCCCAAACACATAAACATAAGCAACTCCATTTCTAAGGAAAGGTTTTGCTGAGAGCACTGACTCAATTCTGTAGCTTCAATTTCTTGCCAAGAGCAGATGAAGCCACAGTTTAACAGAATTACCAAATTACCAGAGTCACTTCTTTAAGTAAATCTACTGTCTGAAAGCAAATAATGTAATACCACTGAGAGCCTCTGGTGCAGGGGTCAGAGGACAGGGAGCATAAACATAAAAAAAACATAAAAATAAACACACGTACACACGTACACACACACACACACAAACACGTGTCAGGGGAGGAGGAGCGAGAGCACACGGGCTAAGAGGTACTCACTGTAGCTGTGGTACGATCCCAGAGCTCTCAGAGGCTGGTGTGGCAGGAGTGATAGGGGTCATAGGGGTCATTGGTGACGGGTACAAGGGAGTGGTGCCTGGCAATGGTGCAGTGGTCAGAGTCTGAGAATGGAAGAGCTGTGGTGTCTGGCCTGAGGCACCCTGTGTGGACTGCTGAGATGTTGATTGCTGTACTGAGGCTGCTGCAGTTGCTACTGCCTGCTGCTGCTGTTGTTGTTGCTGCTGCTGTTGCTGCTGCTGTCTCTGTTGCTCTTCCAAAATAGACAGACTATTGGTGTTCTGAATAGGCTGTGGAGTAAGTCCTGTGCCGTAAGGCATCATTGGACTAAACATGGGAATTCCAGGAGTCATGGCACCCTGTGGAAAGCAAAGAGAATGATAAGACATTAATGTTGAGTAATACAGGTTTTTTTCCTAGTAGAACCCAGGTAAAGTATAAAGCCTGGTGCTTTCTGAATATAATAGGTCATTAAATACTAGGGAAGAATTTGGCATCCTGAGATGCATCACTTTTCTCCCTAGTACTGAACCTAGTAGATGAGCACTTAGCATCTGGAATCTGACTGTTATTTATGATATGCAAGAGAGATGCTTAGCCTCCCAAGCATATCTAGACCATAAGGACAAAGCATAAGCGCATGCCCCTATTTAAAGTGCTACGCAGTATACGAGGATGACACTTAACATGTGACCAATCTGGATGATGGATCACAGTCACCTAGAGGTTCAAGATGACAAGTTCATGGCCTACTCTATCATACTACTTGAAAAAGCTATCTATTCTACTTAAAAAAAAATCAACAAAGCCTGTAAAATACTATTAACTGCCTTTTCTATAATGCTTCTATGCCTTACACTGTTATATTTAATAATTATTTATGTGGAAGTAGGAAGAAAAAAGATGGCAAAATCTATACTGAATTGGTAACAATCTAGGTCTAATTCTATCGCAACTATGCACATGCTTTACATCAACACTAATTTTGAACTTTGAAAGTAGATTTGGTTGTCATCTTAGGCTAGAAAAGTGACAACAACAGGGTCAAGAAGGAACCTTCTGGAGTAAACGGAATAACTGTTCCACAGCTCACATAGGTGGAACGGTCTTCTAAATAAATTAGGTTCCAAATAAACTCCCAAGCAGACTCCCCAAGCAGAAGGGCATCATGCTTACCCAAAGCAGAAATTTCCATGAAGTAAATAAGCTTAAAAATATACAAATCCATGTTCAATACTGGACGGCTAAAATTTACCATCTTTCGCTTTCTCTTAAAGGGAGAATGTCAGCCCTCCTTGCCCCTCCTTCCTGCTCTATTACCTGTGGGGAGGCCAAGCCCTGAGCATAAGGTGGTAGGCTGTTGTTCTGGTCCATGATTCTCACTTTCTTCAGTACTCAGATTTTATCTAGAGCATCCTCTGCAAATTCTCCTTAGAAACTTCTTTTATTTTCTGGGTTATCTTCACACACCATAAAACAGTGATGCTGTGCTTGGAAAAAAATGCTTTAAGTTTAAACAGGTTTCATGTTCATACAAAATACACACACACCAGCTATCTTGGAGAAAATGTGTGTATCCCTAGTCCATGTTTCCTGTAACTCACATAAAACTGCCAACAAAACAAAAATTATGTTACTATGTTCTTAAATATCCTAAATATTCTAACAGTACTGAAGATGAAGGTGTTAAGATCAGTAATAAAAATTTTTGGAAAAAGAGCTGCCAAGAAATGGCTCAGCAGGCACAGGCATATGGTGTCGATTCTGACAATCTGAGTTCACCTACGTGGTGAAAGGAGAGAACAGATTCTCACAAGTTGACTCTAGACATAAACATGATTTATTTTATATTTTATATGTGTGGGTATTTTGCCTGCATGCCTGTCTGCGTACCACTTGCATGCCTGGTGCCGGCAGAGGCCAGAAGAGAGGGTCAGATGCCCTGGAACTGGAGTTAACAGATGGTTGTGAGCCACCAGGGTCATATATATATACTTAAAATAAATATGGGTCTCTGGATATACAACTTGTAACTTTGAAATGTGTATACTTTTTTTGTGAAATTAGACGATAACAAATGTTTAGATTAAGATCAAATTATAGGGCTGGAGAGATGGCTCCAACCTGGGTTCTCTGGAGAAGCAGGAAGTGCTTTTAGCCTGTGAGTCGTCTTTTCTAAGAGCCGGAATCAGGGACCAGCCCTTTGGAACACCCCACCACCACCACCATCACCCCCAGCAAAGGACTTTTTTTTTTTTTGTATGGGGGAACACCTAGGGAAAACTAATTCCAAAGCAAACTGTACTACCAGAGAAGAACATTTATTAAGCACTGTTTATATAGCACTATTAGGTCAATGCTGGTTTTTAAATACTCTGCTCAGTTTTATACCCTTTACAGTGTCTCAGGCATAAAACGTCACAAATAATGAACTTGACACAATATGCTTTAGGTAACCACTTTTTGGTGTTCTAATTTTAATTAAAGACAGATTAATAATCAATGAAACATTAATTTTAGAAATACAATATTCTTAACTCTTCAGAACACATTAATAAAAACTATGCTTGGAACTGTCCGCACCCCCCCCCCCCCCCAAACAGGGTTTCTCTGTGTAGTTTTGCGCCTTTCCTGGAACTCACTCTATAGCCCAGGCTGGCCTCGAACTCACAGAGATCCGCCTGGCTCTGCCTCCCGAGTGCTGGGATTAAAGATGTGTGCCACCACTGCTGCTGCCATGACCACTACCACCACCGGTGGAACTGGGTTCCTTACATCATCATCTCTTTAGTGGTCATTGATTTGCAATATGGATTAAGAGACTATGAAAAGAGCTTTTTTTTTTTTAAATTTGTAATGGTAGTGATAGAACCCAGGGTCTCAAAAATGTTAGGCAAATGTCCATCCTCGATTCTTTAAAGACATTTTTTAAAAATCAGCTCAGTTCATGCAGACCAATAACTTGCTCAGAGAGGCCATAAGGACTGAAGGAATCAACAATGGATGAACAGACAGAATGAGCTAACAAATCAAGATTAGTCTAACTGTTAGGTAGTGGCAGCGCACAGAGAAAGTTCCAGGACAGCCAGGGCTACATAGTGAAAACCCTGTCGGAGGAGCAGGGTGAATCTAACTATATATACATAGTATGCACAGGACAGATATTAGCTATTGCAATTAGATCTTTTTAAAGAAGATTTCATTTTATGTGTATGAGTGTTTTGTATGCATGTATATATGTGCATCACATGTGTGGTGCCTGCAGAGGTCAGAAAGGGGGTATTTGGTTCCCTACAACTGGAGTTTCAGATGGTTGTGAGGCACCATGTAAGTGCTGGGAACCAAACCTAGGTCCTCTACAATAGCAGCAAGTGCTCTTAACCACTGAGCTATCTCCCCAGCCTGACAATCAGATCTTATTCTTTTTTTCTTTTTCTTTTTGGTTTTTCGAGACAGGGTTTTTCTGTGTAGTTTTGCGCCTTTCCTGGAACTCGCTTTGTAGACCAGGTTGGCCTCAAACTCACAGAGATCTGCCTGGCTCTGCCTCCCGAGTGCTGGGATTAAAGGCGTGCGCCACCACCGCCCAGTTTAGATCTTATTCTAAACATTTATCATCATCTAATATCACACAGGACATACTGGCTTCAAAGTTACAAGTCATATGTTCAAAGACCCACAGTCATGTTAAGTATATGCTGGTGGGCTGGAGAGATGGCTCAGAGGTTAAGAGCACTGGCTGTTCTTCCAGAGATCCTGAGTTTAATTCCCAGTAACCACATGGTGGCTTACAACCGTCTACAATGGGATCTGGTGCCCTCTTAGGGCATGCAGGCAGAACACTGAATACATAATAAATAAATCTTCAAAAAAAAAAAAAAGGTATATGCTGGTACAGGCATTCTCATGTTAGCTGAATCAATGAAAGAATTTCATAATCACTTTGAGAGGACAAAGGACCCAAAAGATAATCCTACAAACTCACTATTGAAAAAATGAAGAGATGGGGGCTGGAGAGATGGCTCAGAGGTTAAGAGCACTGACTGCTCTTCCAGAGGTCCTGAGTTCAATTCCCAGCAACCACATGGTGGCTCACAACCATCTGTAATGAGATCTGGTGCCCTCTTCTGGCCGCAGGAATACATGCAAGCTCAACACTGTATACATAATAAATAAATAAATCTTAAAAAAAAAAAAAATGAAGAGATGCCTGTTTCCTAGAGATACTAGCTATGTGAGAGATACTAAGGTTACAAGAAAATCACGCTTTTTCTGATATCATCAGAAAATGTATTTATTATTCTGTAACAGAAGTGCTCCAGATACAAAGATAAAGAGGATACAGTCCTTATCAAACAGTCCAATATAAAAAAAAAAATTACATATAACTGCAAAAAACTAGCCAGCACTAAAATTGCAGGTATTTACTAAGGCAGGATGCAAGAAAGTTGAAACCAGCATACATGACTTCAAAATCTTTGCACCTAGGAATGGGCCTGGCATGTAGTACATGATCATAAGTGAATGCTATGGAAGAAAGATTACAAGCTATAGTCAAGGGGCTGGAGACATGTTCAGTAGTTAAGAGCATTACTGCTCTTCAGAAGGCCTAGGTTTGATTCCTACCACCCACACAGCAGCTCACAATTAGCTATAAATCCAGTCTCAGGGAATCCAATGCTTTTTGGTCCTCCATGGGCCCCGGGCATGCATGTGGTACACTGATATACAGGCAAAACATTCACATACATAAATCCTTTAGAGAATCAAGAAAAAAACTAAAGTTACGTACCCTTTTGAGAGGCCAGATCTTCTACAAAGCAGGAGCAAATTAACACAGGTCTAGCAAGAGGAACAAAAACACACAAATCAGCACTACATACAAGTGAAAGGGGGACAAAAAGAGCATGCAGTATGTAAGTAACAGGCTTAGTGACAATCACTCCAAGAGATGACAACAGCGGGTGGGGTCATATAATTCGGAGTGTAAGATGTTATTACACAGGCAATGGGATTTTTAAGTTAAAGGATTTTAAAGTGCAGTTTGAGTACCTCCTTTGTCAAGAGCAGATAAATCTGAGAAAACTGAAGACTGAAAATTCAAATTCAGGGGTTTCTGCTTTAGTTGAGCCCAAAGATAATAAAGGCTGGATTTAACGTCCAAAGTATCGCCAGAGATTTATCCCGATCACTTTGTCAAATGAGTTTACCGAAGCGGTTGATTATATAAGACGCAAATTTGTAGCATGCTATGCAGAGGTCATCTCACACCTGCAGACGATATAAACCATCTTTCCTCACCTGTATCATAAAACCGAAATAATCACTACACTAACTTATTCTTAGGCTGTTGTTCAGGGTCTTCGTCTTTTGGAAACTGAGCCATCAAATTGAATATTTGAGAAACCAGTTCTGCAGTCTTCAAGCGTCCTAACCCAGTCCGGCATCTTTTCCCAGAAAAGCCTGCCAAGAGTTTTGGAAAACCACGCTAACCTGAGCCTGGAGACGGAGAACGTGTAAATAAAGTAAGTAGCGCGTGTTTATATGTTAACCTCTACTGTGCTTCTGACGAGATGTTAACAGTCTCAAAGCCGCTTCCGAACAAAACTATCCTTGCTAGGGGGACAAGACGAGCAGCCACAGGCCTGGGTAAAAAACTGTTTTCCTAACGGGGGAAAGCAGCTGAGGTGT
>CABHPR010102740.1:0-17758 GCA_902168415.1 Peromyscus melanophrys | reverse complement strand
ACACACACACACACACACACACACACACACACACACACACACAGCTCTCAGGACAGGACAGTAAGGTTATTTAATGCTCTACTAAGCTGACAAAGTGACAGCAGAGAGCTCACCTGACAAACACCCACTACATCCCTATCAAAATCACCGACAGGGCTGGGCATGGTGGCACACGCCTATAATCCCAGCACCCAGGAGGCAGAGACAGGAAGATCACCAAGAGTTCAGGGCCAGCCTGGGCTACATCATGATTGTTTCAGGCTAGTCAGGGTTACAGGGTGAGACTCTGTCTCAGAAATCTAACAAAAGCCAAAGCTGGCTGAGACCAGCCTTGTCCAGATGCCCACCTGGGTTCACTTCTCTGTAGCTCCCGACACCATAGGCATCCACGATGTTCTGGAAGCCCTCAGTGAATTTGTTGGTGCGGATCAGAGTGGGCGGCGTTTCTTTCGTAGGGATTGTGTTCATGAACGAGGGGATTGTAGCTCCGCTCTCTCTCTTCCACACAGAAAAGAAAGAGGGAAATATGACTGTCCATGAGAACAGCTACAGATAAGCACACGACTCAGCTTGTGTGTTGGGGGAGCGGAGGTGTCCCGGGCGTGCACGTTCACAGAAGTGAGTTGCCAAGCCAGACATCCAAGCGGAGCCCAGCGGCATGAGGACAGAACTTGGAGCTGGGGCCCCTGGAAGGAGAGCAGACGGAACTGGGGAGTGGGGATGAAACACTGGGGTGAGGCAGATGGAGGCAGAATCCGGCCCAGGGCAATGGAAAACCGACATAGGAGCCAGGCCAGCAGTGCAGGCTGTGACGTCAGCATTTGGGAGGTTTCGGCAGGAGAATCTTGAATGAGAGCCCAGCCTAGCAACAGAGCAAGACCATATCTCAAACAGAAAAAAAGAAAGAAAGGGAGAAAGAAAGGAAGGGAGGGAGAGAGGGAGGGAGGGAAGGAAGGAGGGAGGGAGGGAGGGAGGGAGGAAGGAAAGAAAGAAAGAAAGAAAGAAAGAAAGAAAGAAAGAAAGAAAGAAAGAAAGAAAGAAAGAAAGAAGAGAAAACCCTGATATCTAGGACTTTATCTCCTAAAAGTGGTCTCTGGTAAGATGGCTCAGTGGGCAGAGGTGCTTGCCTACAATCCTGATGACCTGAGTTCAATCCCCAGGACCCACACGGCAGAAGGAGAGAACCGATCCCTGCAAGTGGTCCTCTGACCTCCACAGGCACTTTGACACCCACGTACATACACAATGGGAATAAAAGTAATCTAAAGTAGCCAGCAAAGAGGAAGTTAGACACAACGACAATATCACCTAATTTACAAAAAGAAAATGGGTAAGAAAAAATAAAATCCTATCATTGTGGCAGGATCTTCTCTGTAAGCTTTCCCTCAACTCAGTGCAGTGTTCACACTCACCCAGAAATGCACACCATCTACAATGAACACAGAGGAGAAAAGGCCACACCAGGGGAAAGAGCCATCGGCATGCATGTTGGCAGACAGGAAGGAACCCCACCTCACTCAGCAAGAGCCGGGGCTGGGGAAGTCCTTCTGGAAGACCTGCAGATGCTAAGTTTCAAAGGTCTCGGGCTGTTCCCTGCAGTGGTGTTTGTAACCAGAAAGCACCGGATGGACTGAAAACCAGCTAATAAACCAAGGTGTGTGCCTGAAGAGATTCTCGTCATAAAAACAGACATTTCATGCAACAGGAAGAACAACACGAAAGCTGCTGTCTAGAGGGAGCCCATGTCAGGCGGCCGGGCCACCTGCCATCCTTTACACTTTCCAGAGGAGCTACAGGCCGAACACAGACCTTTAGAAATTAAAGAGAAAGGAGTTTAATTTCAAAAGCAAGAGAAAAAGAAAGGCTGCCTATCCCTCCCTATCTGGCCACCTGTGATTAAGTGACAGAGATGAAGTAGGCCCCAGAGGGAGGAACCGGAAGAGACTGGCCGGCAGGAAGCACTTCCAGGCTATTTCTTCAAGTTTTCTCTGGTGATCTGCACCAGTGCATTACTTACTCAGAAACGCAGCTTAGAATGTCCTCCCCACACCACGCCTAGAGACCAACTCTTTTATTTACTTACTTATTTTTACAGTTTTTTCTGTGCATTGTTGTATCTGTGAGAGGGTGTCAGAACCCCTGGAACTGGAGTTACAGACAATTGTGAGCTGCTATGTGGGTGCTGGGTATTGAACTCGGGTTCTCAGAAGAGCTGTCAGTGTTCTTAACTGCTGAGCCATCTCTCTAGTCCCAGAGACCCCCTCTTCAAAGCCTGTCTGAAGGCAATGTCTGGGAAGCCCTTCCCAGCACTCGGAAACTTTCTGTGTTTTGTTTGAGACAGTGTCTCAGGCTGGCTCAAACTCCCCATCCTCCTGCCACAGCCGCCCTAGACCTGAGATCACAGGTCTGCAGTGAAACCACATCCGCCGCTGACACACCACATCCTTGAGTGGTCTGGGTCAAGGGTCCTGGGGGCAGGGAGCCTTACCGAGCCTTCCTCCAGTGCTCTGCGCAAGCCCGGCAGGTCCACCTCGGGGCACCAGACCTCAGCTATGAGACACTTGTTGGTGACGTCGAAGCTGCACATGTTGAGCATGTGGTAGATGGCCTTCACCTTCCTCACCTGCACCACCCGGCTACACACCGACTCGGCGGCTTTGCACAGCACCTGCCTCAGATAGTCCTCTGTCTTGTGCAGCACCTGCGGGGGCAAGCAAGGAGGTTCTGGTCCACCAGCCCGCACTCCTGAGGGACTCTCCAGAGGAGCATCGCTCCGGGCACCTGCTCCCGTGGCAGTAACATCAGGAATGGTCAGAGACTGCCAGCTCTGCGAGGGGACACACCAGATGACTCCTAGAACAGAGCCCCAATGGCACAGGAAGAGCCTAGACATCCTGTCACTGGCAGAAGGGTGACCTGACTGACCCGAACAGCCCTTTGACTTGCCTACACCCAGGCATGGCCCAGCCAATACCCCTGGAAGCTACCAACTCCCATTTCCAGCCCTTCGGTTTCCATGCGTGGAAATCTGATCCCGTCACTGCTATCGAGACTCCTCAACGCCATCAAGAGAAACTCAAATTCAAACAGCCAGGTGGGATGACGCCCACCTCTAGAGCTTGTCTCCATGGTCAGAGGACAATTCAGCATACCAAAGAGCCACAAAGGCCTTTCTAAGTCCCTTCGCTACTCCCTGGGTTTGCAGCTGCAAAACAGAACACTCCAGTGTCAGGAATGCATGGTGACCATCCACAACCAGCTTTGACAGAGAAAGCAGATGGCCTCTCCCTGCCCCCAGCCCCGGCGTACTCACAGTGTAGAGGTCTTGGATCCGAGTGTTGAGCCCCTCCTGAATCTCCCTGCGCTCCTCAGCCGTGTTTGGATACGGGTAGACGTGGCAGTGGTAACTAGAGGACATAATTCAACAGTCTGCTGTCTGGTGGGTCGAGAAAGGCGGCTTCTAAGAGCAGCACCAGGCTCTGGTCACGCCAGGCACACCACCTCCAGCACCAGGCAGGGCAGTCCTCGGATGATGAAGCCACGGCCGCTATGGGAGGCCTTGCATGCAGGCTGCTACAGTAAATAGGTCCCCAAACGCTCAGATCCACACCCACCCTGCCCTCCTGAACTACACCAATATCCTGAGGTTAAGAACCATCAAGCAAGCCGGACAGGGGTGGCACACGCCTTTAATCCCAGCACTCAGGAGGCAGAGGCAGGTGGATCTCTGTGAGTTCGAGGCCAGCCTGGTCTACAGAGCAAATTCCAGGACAACCAGAGCTACACAGAGAAACCCTGTCTCCTGTCTTGAAAACAAAAACAAAAAACACCAAACAGGCAGAAAGAACACCTCAAAAGACATGCCAGGATGGTGGTGCAGTCTGTAATCTGGCATTCAGGGAGCAGAGGCAGGAGGATCATAATTGGAGCTGGCTACTGTTTAAGGGTTAACACTGTTAGGCTGAGGCCCGATCTGTCCTGCAGGCACCACGGCCTCAGACAGGCAGACAAGGCCAGAAGCATGCTGCACCACTGCGGTCGCCCTGCTCTGCCTGCTGAGCTGTGCCCTTCTCTCTGAAGGAACCACCAGCCCTCCCTCTCCCCAGAGGAGCCTGGTAAAGGTAACACAGGGCTTCCCTGAGCTGGCGTGGCTTTCCTGGTCACACTAAAACATGTCCACTGCAAGGATACAAGCTGGGGCTGGAGAGAGGGCTCAGAGATGAAAAGCACTGGCTGCTCTTACAGAGGACCTGGTTCAGTTCCCAGGACCCACATGGTGGCTCACAACAGTCTGCAACTCCACCTCCAGGGGATCCAACACCAGGTGATTCCAGACTGTGTGGAGCGGACAGTTTAACTAACCAGCATACCCGACAAGTCCTAAATGCATTCAATAAACAAAGAATCAGAGGCCTGGTGCAGCTCAGTGGCAGAGAGCCCGCTTAGCATCTGAGAGGGCCTAGCTCCTTTCCCAGTACTGGAAAAAAGGGAAGAAATCAACTTTTCTCACCAATCACATATCTTCTTAACCTTGTGGCCAATCTGCTCTCCCCAGAAGGAAATCAGGAACACGTACCACTTGATGACTTCGCCCTACAAAGACAAACACAGGGAATGGTGAGTTCTGTGCCGACCCTCCACCTGACAGTGTTCACTCTCCCAGACCAAGCTCACTGCCTGGGCCGTCAGGTGCGGTGCTCCCATAGCAGCAGATCCATGACTGCAGCTCACCTGCTCACCAATAACCCCCAAGCTCGCACACATGCCAGGTCACGGGCATCTGCAGAGCCACATGCCCCAGTAAGCAGGTGAACGCCCAAGGCAGAGTTCTGCTTCCTCCCAGGTCAGCTTTCATACTGTAACCAAGTGCCTTCCTCCATTACTACCACGGCGTCCCTGGATGTGCTTTCTGCTGGTGATGGGACTGTTTAAGATGGCCACCAAGGAACACAGCTATCTAGAACCCAGTCGAGCAGCCTTCTGGAAATCTGGAAAGCCTCGCTCACCACCAGTTAGAGTGCGGTTCCCAAGAGTCAACAATGCCCGGTAAACCAACAGTCAAAAGAGACACAAGGTAGAGCCAGACGTGGCTCACTGATGAAGAGTGACAGAGACCCTGGAGGAGCAAGCCCAGGCTGCCCCCGGAACAGAGACACCCATAATACTTGCTATTTGGGTGTCTAGAGTGACTTCAAACTGTGAGTAACGAGAACCAACCACCATTACAAACGTTAACCAAACAGACTTCTGTGAAGCGGTGCTGGGATGTGCAGAGCTCACCTCGTGTGACTGAGGGCTGGGCTCAGTCCCCGGCACTGGGAACACACCTGGAGGGGCTCTGCCTGCTTGCCAGCCGTTGCTGAGCTTCCAAGGCTAACAGCAGTGAGCCACGGGAGCTATGGGCAGGCTGACAGGATGGCGGCGAACAGAGAAAGCCAGGCTGGAGGGGCAGTGAGGCAGGTGTGTGGCCATCTTAAGCAGGTAGGAAAGAAGGTCCCAGGAGAGAGGACTGTCAAGTGTAGAGAAATGAAGGGGAAGGAGAGAGCTGCGTGGGCCCAGGGAAAGACCGGCGGCGGAGGCAGCGGCGCAAAAGGAAAAGCACACAGAAGCACGCTGGAAGAAAGGGAGCCACTGAACCTGGACAGACAGGGCACCAGAAGAACAGAGTAGCTGGGGACGGACAAGGCTCAAGCCACCACAGGGCTTGGAGCTTTCTGCTGTGTAAACAGGAAGCCACTGGAAGATTCTAGAAGAGTGGCAGGGCTAGCTGGATGCTGGGAGGGACCAGGGCAAGGTGGGGTGGGTGCAAGAGTGCAGGTGGGGGATGCTGCAACCTAGAGGCAAGGAAAGTGCAGCCAAGATCCCAATCGGAAGGGGCTGAGCAAGGGACGAGCAGGAACCAGACTGTTCCCTGTTTCTGAGTCCAGCCTCTGAGTCTGGGGATAGAGTGGGGTGGGGGACAAGGTGGGTGTCCTGAGGCTCCTGGCCTGAACCTTAGACATGGAGCTGCTGCTTTCTGAGATGGGGTCTGAAAGCCCAGACTTAGGAGAATTGTAGGGTTATTTAGTGTATACACAGGCTAGGCCAGGGCTCTAGAAAAGCCATTCTCCAGCTCCTGCCTAGGACAGGCACTCACCGTCTCGGGATCTTCCAGGGACTCATCCAGCTCTGCATAGGTCACGATGGTGTACCCTTTGCAGGCCCGCCACAGCATTCTTTCAAATGCTTCGACTTTGCCTTGCTGGATCAGGCCAGACACGAATCTGTGAGACAGTGAAGAGCCGGCATTAGAGGACTGAGATCTCCGGCTCCTGCAAGCCACCAGGCTGGTTAAAGAGCTGTCAAGCGGCAAGATGCTCATGTGCTAGACAACATATTGTGGAAGCTGCCTTTTCCATGGACAGCTGAGCCTCGAGTGAGGGGAAAGTCTTGGAATTTCAAGACCAAACCAGATAGCCAGCTGCTCTGCTCCTTATCCTGACCACATGTGACCCTGGAAATGCCAGCGTGGAAGATGACAGTTAGCACCAGGCTCTGGCAAGGTGAGGAGATGGGGCAAAACCCACCACGGCCAGACTTCCTGCCCAAAGGGAACAGATCCTGCCCTTAAGGGAGTGGGAGCTGGAGGTGAAGGAGCCTTCGCAGACACATGCTCACATCGGCTGCGGCTCTGGACACAGGAGAAGTCTGCCCTGAGAACACACAGCCACAGTGCAGAATGCAGCCAGGAATGTGGCACAAGTTAATTCCAGAAATTAAATTTAAAAAAATTTAAAACACCAATCAAAACTTTGTTCTATGATTTAAAAATGAGCCTGGGCTGACAACGCTCCCAGCTACCTGTGAATGTGACAAGTCTCTCTAAAGGAACATAACTTCACACCAAACGTCACTGGATGCCCAAGTAAAGAACTCAGGGATATGAGATGATTTTTTTAAAAGCCATAGCTGGAGATGTAATTCAGTGACAGAGCACTTGCCTAGAAAGTTCCAGGCTCTGGGTCTCATCTCCAGAACCACAAAAAAGAAAAAGAGGGCTGTCAAGATTGCTTAATGAGCAAGGACACTTTTAGCCATGCCCGACCTTCCATAGGAGAAAGAGAACCAACTCTGGAAAGTTGCCCTCTGGTCTCCATATGTGAACCATGGCACGCATGCACCAACCCTAAACACACATACTACAGAAATGTTAAAAAAGAAAGAAAAAACAGCAGGAGATAGATCAGTAGTTAAGAGCACTGGCTGTTCTTCCAGAGGACCTGGGTTCAAGTCCCAGTACCCTCGAGGTGGCTCACAATGGGCTATAACTTCAGTTCCAGGGGATCTGATGGCCTCTTCTGGCCTCTGTGAGCCTCAGGAACATTCATGGTATCCAGACATACAAACAAGCAAAAACAATCATACACATAAAACATTTTTTAAATTAAAATAAAGAAAAGAAAATCATAAATTTAAAAAATTAAGTAAAATTTTTAGAAAAGGAAGTAATGAATTTAAAAGAATTAAGTAAAATTTGCTGGGCAATAGTGGTGCATGCCTTTAATCCTAGCACTCGGGAGGCAGAGGCAGGAGAATTGCTAGTCCACAAAGTGAGTTCTAAGACAGCCAGGACTGTTTCACAGAGAAACCCTGTCTCAAACAAACAAACAAACAAACGGAAAAGAATTAAGTAAACTTTAAAACAAAGGAAGCCGCAGACTCGAGGAAATGAGTTCTCACTGGGCCAGGAAAGCAGAAGAAACAGATGGCAGTGCCCGGCACACCTGCCATCCCTGCACCAGGGAGGCTGAAGCAAAAGGTCACAAGTTCAAGGTCATCCTCAGCTACATAGTGAGTCTGAGGCCAGCCTGGGCTACATGAGACCCTGTCTAAAGAAGAAGAGGATGAGGATGTGGAAGAAACAACAAAGGAAAAAGGAACAGAGGCAGAAGCAGTCACCGGAAACATAAAAGAACCAGGTTTAACCCCGGAGCCCACGTGACAAGGGAGAACTGACTCCTGTAAGTTGTCCTCTGACTTCTGGCACATGAGTAAATAAATGTAGAAAATATTAACAAACAAACAAAACCCATCAACCCAGAAGAACCCTGTGTTCCCTCCAGCACAGGACCTGGTGTTTCAGTGACCAGTCTGTCGGGCTCACAGGAGTCAGCACTGGGGAACACAGACATTGCTTCTTTCCGACTCAGTATACCAACAGAAGAAATCCCCGCGGCATTCCCTACGTCAATACTGTGGGATTAAGTCCAATGTACAAGAGCCCAGTGTTCTCGGACAGACGCTCACTCTGGGCCAATCCCAGGCTGTAAATGGCCCATTCACCCACACTATGGCCCATGTCTCCTATTCTACAGGAAGGGCTTGGTGCTCACTGTCACCTACCCCAGCTTGGCGCCCAGCCTCTGCATGCAGCTGTAGTCCAACAGAGAATCGTTCTCTAAGGCGGGGAACTCCTCGTAAGTGGGTTCAAACTGGAAGAGACGGAAGCAGGCACGCTGTTAACAGACTCCACCCTCACAAGCTTCCAGACAAGTCCACAGGGCACAACCTGAGCACAGGCAGGAATGACACCTGAGACAGGAAACTGCCCCACAAGGAAAGACACACTGCCAAGCTTGTCAGGTGAGCTGCTGGGCGACATCCACACAGGACAGGGGCTCTAGTGAGGCTGTCTCAGCTCAAGAGACAGCAACCGTATCTCAGGTCAGACTCAGAGGGGATGGGCTCCATCCCACGCACAGCCCGAGGTGGTGCAGGCTGAGCAGCCGTACCTGAGCTGCTCTGAGCATGCGGTGACGCTCGGGATATCCACATCAACACCCCAGCCCACTAAGCCTCCAGCACCCTTGTGAACCAGTCTTCACACAGCAGGAGGTCTTCTTGCCCCCTCTGCTCACAGACATTTGGAAGAACAAAGATTTTTTTTTTCCTTCTCATGACCATAAAACATTTTGCTTAGGCTGGAAAGATGGCTCAGTCGTTAAGAGCACTTGTTACTCTTCCAGAATTCCTGGATTCAATTCCCAGTACCCACATCTCTGTTCAAAGTGTGCAGGCAAAACACCCACATACGTAAGATAATAAAGTAAAATAGAGGCCGGCCGGAAAGACAGCTAGGGTTAAGAGCACTGACTGCTCCTCCAGGCGACCTGGGCTGGATTCCCAGCACCCACACAGCTCACAACCCTCTCCAACTCACACATGTGGTGTACAGATATATATGCAGACAAAACATCAATACACATAAGTAAATGTAAAACATTTTTAAACAGTTTTTTTAAAGGTTTAAAAAACAACCAAAAAACCTTCTTCTCAACTGAAAACGAAAGCATCTCATGGTAGAAAGTAGTGTCTCGGCTAAAACCACCAACACAGGAAGAAGTACACAGCTCAGCCTAAAATAAAGCAGAGGCTGGTGTCTCACTTGAAACAAACGAAACAGAAACATCCACAGCAAACACTGCAGCTCCTGCCTGTGATGCCAGAGCTCAGAAGGCTGAGCTGGGGAATCACTCCAATGTCAAGGCCAACCCGGACTAATAATGAAACCTGGTCTCAAAAACAAAAAAGTACATTTTGGCAGGGCTGGGGAGATGGCTCGGTGGGCAGGGTGTTTGCCAGTGTGACTAAGCCGGCTTTAATCCAGGACTGCGGCAGGGGAAGCACAAGGATCAGTGGGTCAGGTCAAGCTGCACGGGGAGACTGTCTCACAACCCCAGCTGCAAGGCATCTAACCACAGGCAGAGGCAGGGGACTGTCACAGGTGCTTCCTCCTGCCGGCATGTACCTCCACATTCCGTTTAAGGAAGGTCTTCGTGATCCTCAACATGTGGGTGTACTCCACCAGTTCCAGCAGGTTCTTCCGCAGCTTCTCCTTGTTCTTGGTGACTTCTCTCAGCTCCACCTCGAGTTTCTGCAGCTGTTCCTACAGCGACAAAGCTGCGGCTGAGAGCAGGCTTAGTCAAGGTGCAGCCTGACACCCTCCCCACCACCCCACAGTCACCGAGGCTACAAAAGCCACAGTGCCCGGCGGTGGTGGCCAGATGCAAATGTGCCGGACAGGGTGTGAGGACACGGCAAGCCTGCAAGGTCCACCACCTATTTTAGTTCAGGGTGCGACCACACCACCTGCCATCAACACCTGAGGCTGCAGCGCCCCCAGCACCTACAGGCCACACGTGCCCCTCCCCCAGCCCCGCTGCTGGCAGCTTTCCTTCAGCTGCTTGTCCACCCACACATCCAATCTCCTTTTCTTTTGTGTGCAACGGAATCAACACAAGATCATCTTTTCTGAATGCTCTCCTGCCGCCAGCTTAGAAGTCTCTGCTGGTCTCACCAGACAACTAAGGATGTAAGGTTCAGTGGTTATAACCAAGTTATCCTGCTCGCTTACATAGTCAAACCACGGACATAGACTTTGTAAAACAAACCACTGAGCCGGGTGGCGGTGGCGCAAGCCTTTAATCTCAGCACTCAGGAGGCAGAGCCAGGCAGATCTCTGTGAGTTCGAGGCCAGCCTGAGCCTGGTCTACAGAGTGAGATCCAAGACAGGCACCAAAACTACACAGAGAAACCCAGTCTCTGAAAAGAAACTACAACAACAAACACAAAACAAACCACCGAGCCAAGGCAAACTCATTGAAAACAATCCCTCCTGCTCCTCCTCTGAGCTCTGCGTCATCCAAACCTTCAGCAGCACCGCTGTCCATAGTGTGTCCTAACCGGGCGCTGTCCACAGCTCCACCATAACCAGACCATCAGCCAAACCAGAGGACTGCCAGTGCTGCTGGGAGGGCGCCATGTGTGGTGTGGCTTCTTCCTCCCAGACAGACAGAGCAGCAGGCCACAGGAGGGCCTCAGCAATGCCATGGCCAGTATTTCAAGAGTGAGGAAGAACCAGCATAGTTCTTCTGAGTGCCAAACCCTAACAAGCAAAGTCTAGAAGGGCAGGTGTGCTAGTGCAGGCCTTTAATCCCGGCACTCAGAACCAGAGGCAAACAGATCTCAAACAGAGTTCAAAGCCAGCTTGGTCTACAAAATGAGTTCTAAGCCGGCCAGGGTTACATACTGAGACTTTGTCGATAGATAGATAGATAGATAGATAGATAGATAGATAGATAGATAGATAGATAGATAGATAGAAAGAAAGAAAGAAAGAAACAAACAAACAAACAAACAAACAAACAAACAAACAAACAAACAACAAAAATAGTCTGGAGCCTCAGATACCAGCCAGTGTTCACTGGAGAGCTGGGGTAAAGGCACCATGTCCTTCATCCTCACTCAACAAGCCAGCTACCTGGAACCACTCAGGTGTTCCCCAGCCTTCTGAATTCCTGATGGGAGCTTGGAGTGGGAAGAACGTGAAGCCCAGGCCTGCAGCCCCCAGCGCTGGCACAGGGCAGGTGTGCTGCAATGGGGAATCCCCGAGTGAGCATCCTGCAACCTGCCACGACACAACAGCGACCAAACTCTCCTCAGCCCCCTCCAGCAGCAGCCCTCCTCAGCCAGACAAAACAGAGCCACGGTTCACTGAGGGTGTGTGAGCGACACCACTGTTCTTTACGTCAGGCCACAGCTCTGCGCAGAGAGGCAGAGAAGGTCGAGCACTGTGAAGGTAACCAGGCAGCCCTGGGACTGTTGCTGACAGCGTCGTCAGGAGAGAGTTACCTGCATTTCTAGAACGTGTTTAAGAGGTGGTGCGGGAGGACTGGGCTCTCCCTCAGGCAGGGGAATATCAGCTCTGGTAATTTCCTGCACCAGGTACACTGTGAAAATAAGATGCACAGTCAGTCTCACTGTGACCCTTTGGGATCAGATGTGCAGACCCTGCCTGTCCTTGTCACCTCCAGCAGCTTCTTCCAGAGATGGGCACACACTGGCTAGAGCTCCCCAGCTCCTTTCCTTCCTAAAACCCAGGTGAAAACACGCTTGGGGACCTGCTCCCATGGAAGACTGGACACACATTGAAGGTGCAGACTGGACCCCCACAGAAGCGGCAGGCTGGATTCCCTACAGGGTCCTCAGAGGGAACCTGACAGCCAAAGTCAGAGCAGAGCCAGGCTCCCCTGAGAGGCACCAGGTGGCTCTCTGCTCTGCTTCTAGAAGCGTCATTCCACACAAGGGACCTGTCCAGTGACTCTTCTATGAGGAATATGATGTCACTGCACCACATAATCTATGAGTATGCAACACCAGCACCCTAAAAAGAGATTTCACATGACTAAAAGTTACTGTCAACATTAAGGCTGGAAGCTGGACATAGTGGCACATCCCTTTAATCCCAGCACTCGGGAGACAGAGGCAGGCTGATCTCTGAGTTTGAGCCAGCCTGGTCTACAGAGTAAGATCCAGAACAACTAGGGCTACCCAGAGAAATCCTGTCTTGAAAAAACAAAAAATCTTCTATTAGGGCTGGAGAGCTGGCTCCGAGCACTGCTCTTGCAGAGGACCCAGCTGAGTTCCCAGCGTCCACCTCAGGCAGCTCACAATGCTACCTCCAGTTCCAGAAGATCTGATGCCCTCTTCTGGCTTCCTCGGGCACTGCACTTATATGTACATAGCCGCACACTGACACATGATTAAAAATAATGAATCTTCTTTAAAAATGTTATTGTTATTAAAAACTCTTAACTAAAAGTTCAAGTGTTGGCTACAGAAATGACTCATCACTCAACAGCACAGGCTGCTCTTCCAAAAGACCAAAGTTCAATGCCCAGCTCCCACACTGGGCAGCTCACAACCACATATAACTCCAGCTCTAGGGGATACAACACACTTCTGACCTCCAAAGGCATCTGCACTCAGGTACACACACACACACACACACACACACATACACACACACACACACACAGAAAAACACATGCACATAATTAAAAATAATAAAAATATGCTGGGCACTGGCGGTGCATGCCTTCAATACCAACACTTGGGAGGCAGGGGCAGGTAGACTGCTGTGAGTTTGAGACCAGCCTGGTCTACAAAGTGAGTTCCACGGCAGCCAGGGCTGTTATACAGAGAAACCCTATCTAGAAAAACCAAAATAATAAAAATAAATCTTTAAAACAAAAACAAAAAGCTGGGTGTTATGGCTCAGGCCTGTCATCCCAGCACTTGAGAGAAAAATGCCGGAGGACCAGTAGTTCAAGGTCCACCTCAGCTACATACTGAGTTTGAGGCCAGCCTGGGCTACACTAGATCCTGATCCACCCTACTCCCTCTCCCCCCCCCCCAAAAAAAAAAACAAAAAGGAAAGAAAGAAAGGAAGAAGGAAAGAGAGGGAGGGAGGAAAAAGAAATCTCTAATTACGGGGAGCTCCTAGCTGAGGAGTTACAGCAACCGACAGCAACTGGGGTAGGCAGAGTCACTTAACTTAGGGGGCTATGGCCACCAGTCAGTTGCCCATGTCCACACCCACGAACACAGGGGTGGCACTAGCTGGACTTGGTAAGTCATTGAAGACAAACAGGACAGGAAGTTGGGAGAGGGAAGTGTTTGGAGAATCAGGGAGGAGCAGCTGGAGGGAGAGCGTGAGGGATGAATATGATCAAGATGCACTGTATATATGAAATTTTCAAAGAATAAAAAAAACAATCCCTAGTTAAAAAACAAACAAGTAACTATTAATAATCAGAACTCATTCTAAAAGTCAAGACTCTCACACTCAGACTACTTTGGGGTAACTCTTACAGGTTTTAGAGGTGAAGGAAGTCCCAGGGGCTACTGACTTGTAACAGCTAAGCAGAGAACACCAACCTAACCAACCTATTCACAAAGGAAGCCCTGCTAAAACACCAAGTGATATCAAGCCAGCTATCAGCCATTTCCTGCCTTTCTTGTTCCTAAATAAGGTCTTAAATTAAGTAATATTTTAACATGTACACGAGGTTTTTTTTTAAATTTTTTTAAAATTTATTTATTTTTATTTTATGAGCATTGGTGTTCTGCCTGTATGCATGTCTGTGTGAGGGTGTCAGATCTTGTAGTTACAGACAGTTGTTAGCTGCCATGTAGGTGCTGGGAATTGAACTCATGACCTCTGGAAGAACAGTCAGTGTTCTTAAGGTTCTTAAGTCCCCCAAGGTTTTTAACTTATAAAGCAAACTATACAGAATCAGCTGAATAAACCATGGCACATCAATACTAAGAAATACTCAGCTGCTGTAAAAAATGATGAGCCTAAGTTTATACACAAGAGGGATGTCCCAGCAAGGACCATTAAATGAGAGACAAAGCCTACAACAGCCATGTAAAAAATCCTTCCTTCTACAGTCTGTGGAACAAATGAACACACGCCACCACTCCCCACCCAGCTACTTCTCTTTCTCTTGTCTCTATTTTCTAAAAGAAACGGATAAGCTTATATTAAACTAAGCACTTAGATTATTACAATGGAGACAAACTTACCCAATATTCGCTCTAGCTCCTCACACCTCTTCACCTCGCCAACGAATTTTCTTTGAAAAGAGCTTACATTTTGGTTGAGCTGAGAAAAGGAAGAAAATTTTGTTTTAAGTTCCTAAAATTTTAAATGTGTTTTTATTAATCTATGTAGAACATTTTGATGGTGGGATCAAATGCAGGCCTGGTTACATTAAATTTTATTTATATTTGTCTAGTCATCTAAAACTTGTTGGTGCTAGGGTCACTGAGCTAAGGTAGACTCTGTTGAAGGAAAATAGTACTGCCACAGGGTTGGAAGGTGTACACTGCCATCAACCACGGACGGAGGGGAAGTGACAGGGCTTTTCTGGACAGCAAGTTGGCACTGCCACCAGAAACACCTGAACAACAGCCCTTGGCTCACAAGCAATCCACAAAAAACCACAGATTTAAAGACAAATATGAATGTGGATATAAAACTTATAAAAACAGCAACCTCAGACTCAGAGAACAAGTACATCAAAAATCCAATGATAGGAAATTGTTGAGGGAGGTCAGTTGGTGAGTGCCCGCCCAGCGCCCAGGAGGCACATAAAACTGGGTGTGGTGGCATACACCTATAGTTTCAGCACCTGGGAGGTGGGGCAGGAGGATCAGAAGTTCAAGGTCATTCCCAAGTCCATTTGGTGTTCAAGGCCCTGCCTCTAAATAAATAAATAGATAAATAAACAAATCAGATTATAATGAGTTGAAAAGTTAACATGTTAATTTCTTCCTGAATCACACACAGTATTCTTAACAATAGCAGCAATATCTTACTTTTCTTTCCCTTTTTTCTTTTTTTTTTTTTCCAAACAGGGTTTCTCTGTGTAGCCCTGGCTGTCCTGGAACTCACTCTGTGGACCAGGCTGGGCTCTAACTCAGAGATCCACCTGTCTCTGCCTCCCAAGTGCTGGGATTAAAGGCATGCGCCACCATGCCCAGCTAATACCTACTTTTCTAACAGTCATTTACAAGGGCAGGCATTTAGGGTACAAGCTGCATCTGTACTGACGCAGCATTTGCACTGGGGTGCCCAACTGCTCACACAGCCACGAAGCAGCCACTCATGAAGCCTCAGCTCTTGTGGGGGATTCTCAACTATTAAAGCGTTAAGCAGAAGAAAGATCAGAACTGGAGTGGCACTTCTCTGTCTCATTCCCTTTCACTTCTGGAGGTCACTCTCATCCAGATGAATCAGACACAGTGGCTGCTGTGGAACTGAGAATGAGAACCAGGAGCCAGGAACCAGCCCTGCCTGCAGCTCTACGTGCCAGTTTCCTATCCCCAGTGGCTACACTCTTAACCCAACAGCAGGATCTTTTGTGAAGAGGGGTGCTCCTGCCACAGGATACAAACCCCACCACCACCACTACCACCACCACCAGCAGCAGCAGCAGCAGCTTAGACAGTCACTGTTTTTCTGCTGTGTGGGTTATAAATTGGTTTGGGGGGGGGGCTTCACTTAAGGTTGCAGTTACCTTAATTCAAAGCTAATGGTGTAAAAGTACATTTCAACAGACCCTCTTGTTTTTTACAATTTATTTTATTATTTCTAAGTATGTGTCTGTGTCAGGGCACATGAGTGCAGGTGCCTGAAGAAGCCAACGGAGCTGGAGCTGCAGACCCCTGGGAACCTCCTGGCATGGGTGCTGGGAACTGAATTCTGGTCCTCTGCAAGAGCCCTAAGTGCTCTGTAATTGCTACACCATCCCTCCAGTCTCCTTTTTTGAGACATCTCCCTATGGAGCCCAGGCTAGCCGTGAACTCTCCATCCTCCTGCCTCAACCTCAAGAGTGTTGCAACACCATGCCCAGCTCCAGATCCTGTCTGTACGAGTAGCACTGGACCCAGGAGAGCAGGCAGAGCTATAGCATTCACTGTCTTTCTAGTCCCAGCAACCAAAGGGCCAAGAAGGAAAGCTGTCCACAGAGTAAAGATGGAACTGAGCTCACCTGTTCCTTTAGGGCCAGAGCCTCTCTTTTTCCAGATCTTCCCACTTCAGTCACTATGAAAATCTGTCAGCTGCCCCACCCCCTCCAAGGAAGACAAGCAGAAAGGCCTGAAGAAGTCAAAAAGGGTTGGTGATCCCACCCCATAAATGAGCTTGGGACCCCTGCCATGAACTTTTAACACCAATGCCCAAGCTTACAGGCACCTGACACCCAGCACCCCTCAAGACTCAGCAAAGCACACTCATTTTGTTTCCCTCCTGCAAAGATCGGCAGCACTTTCTCTTCCATCAACTCTCCGTTTAAAAGGAACCTGAGTGCACCCTGGATCTCATGTAACGGCACTAAGTGAAACCTGAGGCTCTGAGCTGATTACAGCGCTTGTTCAGCCCCTGAGATTGAAGCGTGATAAGTGTCTTGGCTTGAGTCCTAACAGGATGGAACAAATAGACCTGATATAAAAGCCTATTTCCCTTGCGACTGCTGCCTGGATCTTTCTGGTGCCACTCACAGTACCACACCCTACCTGTCAAATATGAAGATCCAAGGGCTGTAGTCCAAGTGGATCTGGGACCCAGGAAGAGCACCACACCTTGCCTGCGCCCTCACCTGTCACCCAGGAGTCCCCCATGACGATGTAAGGATCACCCGTATCAGATCATGAGAGTAAGGACCCATCAGAAAGACACAGAGAAATGGCCAGAAGCCCAAACTGGTGGGGTTCGATTCCACCAGTAGGTATCAGGGCCTGTGTGACTGCCTTTCTCCACAGTTCTTCTCCTGCATAGAACTTATCCTGGTAGTTCATGACCAGTGTTTACCCAGCATCCTCCCAGACTGTGAACTCCAAGAGCAGAGTCTTCACCTGCCTTGCTCACTGAGGCCCCCGGGGCCAGAAGTCACTCAATAAAAGCTTATGTATTCACCCAACAATTGTTTATTAACGCCAATAAATGCCGGGGGCCCGTGCCACTCGTGGGAAACCGGGAAGGAACAAGTTGGGCAAGGTCCTGACCCTTGGAGGTTGGTAGTGTACAATGGCTGCGTTGGCAACGTGTGTTATTACAGTTGCAGAACCAGCCTCCATTCCACACATACTGACTGTGTGTGACCCAGGTCCTTGTCACTTGTCAACAATGCCGGTGCATCATCACCCAGGAGTCTAAAACTCAAAAGCTCTCTCTCCTGTCACACTTCCCCATCCCTCTTCGGGCCTCCCTTATCTCACCTATTCCTGCTCGGAGGGGCCCCTCCTAGCTACCCAGCAAAAACCACCTCTGGGTACCCTCCTCCTCTACATCTTCCCACTGGCAGCTCCTGTTCCATCCCGATCTCAGCTCAGAGATCACCTCCTCGGAGGGGTCTTCCTCGACTACCCTGCA
>CABHPR010102739.1:0-24211 GCA_902168415.1 Peromyscus melanophrys | reverse complement strand
TCCTCTGGAAGGGCAGCCAGTGCTCTTAACCTCTGAGCCCAGTCGCTGGGATGTGCCTGTTAAGGCTGCCCCTTGTTTGAATTCCGTGTTTTCGCTGTGCTTCCTAGGCACCGTGATATGAATACTCTGCCACCACCAGAGTGGGCTGAAACTGAGCAAAACACGCGTCTTCTTTCTACATCACCAGTAACAGGGGCTGTGGCACAGCAGTGAGAAAGCTAATGCAAACAAGAGCCTGGAGACAAGGTAGAGATGGGGTCCTACCACACTTGTATGGGAACCACAGCTTGACTGTGACACTGCACATCAGTGGGCACAGAGGCCAGTGTGTCACTTAAAACTACCATGCCATCTCCCTGGGGTGACGTACTCCGAATTATATTGAATTAGCTGATTTGAGGGTCTGGAGAGGCCTCCTTGGAAAGGGAGTCTTCCTGCACAGAAAATGCACACAGGATAGTAACAGCATCAGGTGGTAGAATTCCCTATCACGGCCATATACTCAGTTTATACCAAAAATGGCTCTGTAGGCCTTTGCTTAAGCGTACTCTTCCCCTCGTTATATAGAAGATCTTGGTCCTAGAAGGCCACATGTGCAAACTCACAAATTTTTACCAGGATGGACCAGAATGCAAAAATTGTTTCTGTGATACCAATAGATACCAGTGACCTCTGAAGAGACCATCCTAGTTATGGTCAATTCTTTGGCCAAGAACAGGACATTTTATGAGGAACACCAGAGGCTTAAAGAAAAGTAAGGCCAACAGCAACAAAGTTAGACTGTGTCCACAGCAAGCTTCATTTCCTTTTGGTTTTTGAGATGGGAACTCTCTGGGTAACCCAAGATGACGCTGAACTTGAGCTCTTCCTGTCTGGGTCTCTCAAGAGCTGGGTTTACAATCTGAGTACAGACACACCTTCATCTTTCATGCTGGAATGTCGATCATCACTCGCTGACTCTGGGAACATCATTAATCATGAAGTAAATACAACCTGCTTTTTGGCACCTTAGTTTGCTTCTTCTCTAGCTCTTGCCTCTGTCCTAAGATGTTTAGTGGTCATTATCAAATCCAGTCTGGACATCAAGTACTATAGCATCCCATACTTGTACCATCCATCCATTTATACACCATGCACCCATGCATCTCCCAGTGTACCTCTCCATGCATGCACCTCTCATGCTAGCCTCCCAGCCAGTGGTCTACCATCCAACACCCACTCACCCACCCATCTGTCATCAGGCATGTGCCAGATGCTAGTCATGTTATAGTGGGAGATTCTGTCCTAACAACTCTGCTATTACATGTCATGATCTCTAACTCAGGGGTGTGGATGGAGATGCTTGGACAGGCAGGCAGAAACAGGCCTTCATCCTAAAGCATGCAGTGCCACCCTGGTGACAGGCATTCCCTTGCCTGTACCCCTTCACCTTAGCCTTGCCCCCTGCCAAGGCAGCATCTGGGTACTGCAGCCATAGGTTCTGCAGTGGACCTCTGGTCCTCTGTCAGAGGACCCCGGATGTAGAATGGTGGGCATTCAGAACATGAAGACACTGGGCTTACACCACAACTCCAGAGTTAGCAGCTCCTTTCTGTAAACACACTTAGTCCTAAAGGTTTCTGCTATTCTGGAGATCAAATTCAGGGCCTGCTAGGAAGTGCTCTACCACTGCATTAGAGCTCTGCCCTCTTAACTTTCTATTTTGAATAGTGTCTCACTGACCTTGAACACACTCTATATATAGTCAAGAAAGCCTTAAAATTGCAATTCTCCTGCCTCAGCATCCTGATTAGCTGGAATTATAGGCTTGTGCTGCTTAAAGTCTTTTTTTTTTTTTTTTAATGAAAACCTTTTGTGTGGGAAAGCACGGGGTAGTGGGATAGTAGGGCGGTAGGAAGAGAAATAACAAAAATAAGAATGAAATTTGTTTCAAAAATGCCATAATGAAAGCTATAATTTATATGCTAATTAAAAATGAGTTGGGTGAGTAGGGAGGTGGAGGAGGATCTGGGAGGAATTGGGGAGTGGGTGAATATGATCAAAACATGTATAAAATTCTCAATGAATAAAAACACTTAAAAAGAAAGCAAGGAGAGAAACAAAACAGCAACAAAAAACGGCATGGGCTTTATGCAAGCCCAAACGAAAAAGATGAAAACACAGGTGACATAGTAGGAGAAGTATTTCCAAACCACACAGTTCCAGGAAAGGAGACCTAAAAGTCAAAGGAAACAAGTCTGTGAACACGGATTTAGGAATTCAGGCGACACTGTGTCTCTTTCCGGGAGCTACTGTGTGTAAGGGCCGTCACACGGAGGAACCCGGGGTGGACACCAGCAGAAAGGTCACCAGGGCCTTTGCTGTGCCACCTTGACAGAGACAACGACGTCCACTGAGGGAAGGCAGCAGGATGTGGAGAGGAGCAAGCAGATGGAAACAGGGAGGCCACCCATGCCTTCATCGCTGTCCACACACCCCATAGACCCTCCCACTCCAGGCCTCCCCAGGGTTCAGCTAATGATTATAAATGGCAAAGGATCTCCAATTTAATTGCAGAAGGTAATGATGCAGTGAGCATAAGATTAGATTCACCACAGAAGGCAATATCCTCAAACAATAGAAAAAGAGAAGCCAGTGTGAGGAGGCTGCAATCGATGGGAAGGTTTCTGTATTAAATACCACAGCACTGGGTCACAAAGGGATATTGACAGAACTGCTGACAGCAGATAAAAAAGGGGGAGAGAAAACTAAATTGGTCTCTGCAGAAAATAAGTTACAGATTAATCACCCCGCCATGAAATGCTTTAGCAATGACTTGGGGTGTGAAGACGTGTTCACCATCTGACCACAGCACAGGACAGCCAAGGGCAAGTAGGGCCTCCTGAACTACTGTGTGCCCCCAGGCCTCTGCTGGGCACAGTCCCAGTTCAGGGACACCAAGAGTGCTTGCGAGGCTATGCTAGCTCTTCCCCAGGGTCATGGCAAAGCCTGCCTGATGTGCAGGGGAGGAGTATTTCCTTTCTTTCGGAAAGCTTTGACAGCTAAGACACAGCTGAAGGAAGAACTGGAGGGCTGGCCGACTACAGTCCAGTCCTCCCCCATGTCTCCTAAGGTGGAGGTCGTGAGTGTGTTCCCAGCTCTGAAAATGTCCACAGGCTAGCCCTGCCTGACCTTTTACCTTAAAAACTCCTGTGGATTATCATATAGAATGTGGTGATTTTTTAAAATTATCTTTTTAAAATGACTTTTTTTCCCTTAAATAATATCAATGCTCTAGGAAAATAAACTGACTCAAACTTCACTTGATAGTATGACCAGAGTTTTTAAGCTTTAAAAAGTCAGTTAATATTTTAAGAAGTCTAGCATCCATACCTCATATTAATAACGACACATCATCACTCATGTTTTCTCTTTAACCTAGGGGCATTATTAATATTGTAAGGCACCGAGAGGGAAAGGAGCTCAGTAAGCATTATGGGAACAAATAAACATAAGACATTGCCACCTGAGGAACCCATGCTCTGATGCTGTAAAGGTGACGACGTGGCCCTGGGGACATGACACTATAAGGTTTCATTGCAGGGTTCCTGAGTTTTCTTCTTCCTACAACTGATACTTTGACAACAAGCACAATGAATGTATAAAGTATAAATGCCTGTAAACATGCATTTAAAAAAAAAGATTTAAAAGAATCAAACATGAAAAATACACACGGTTTTACTCTACAAAAGGCAAAATACTTAAAATGAGTATCCAGAAACAAACTAACTCCTAAGAAAGGCTAGAATTCACTTTAAAATTCACATAAATACATGGGAAGCTGGTCAGCAATGTGGAGTCCAGCCTGTGTAAGCGTCCCTCTGCAAGTGTGGCTTTAAAGAAGTCTTGTGAGAAGAGCACACTGAAGCCACCTCACAGTGCTTTCGATTTGTACCCACAAGGCCTAACACTCAGTCTCTGCTTCACACCTCAGTCCCTGCATCCTTCCTATATGATAATTAATTTCAAAATTCCAAATGTGCGGACCAGGTGTGTATTCTGAATTCAGCCCAAAACATCCAATTCCAAAGACCACCCAGTGAGACCTCTGTCCTTACTCACCACTGCCTGACTTGAGCTGGCCTGGAGGTCCCACAGCAGGATGTGGCTGTCCGCCAGAGAAATGACCTTCTTCCCATCCCCCATCGGCTCCCACACGACGCTAAAGAAAGACAGATGCCAAATATTAATACGAGCAATGGGGACCCCCGAGCACGTAGTCACAGCTTTTATACATGCCCTTCACACTTCAGCAAGCTCTTTCCTGGCCCAAAGCCTCTAGTGTTTATTAACACTGGCATCTAATAACCTATGTCAGAGACACTAACATTGTCTCTGTGTCCTCAAAGTCATATGTCAAAGCTGTGGCCCCCAGCATGATGGACACATTGGGGGGTAGGCTCTCTGGATGGGGCATGAGTCCCTGAGGAGACAGCAGGGGGTTTGCAGCCCTGTCTCTCTCTGCCATGTGAGGACAGTAAGAAGGCAGCCAGATAAGCCAGAAAAACAAAGCTCACCAAGAACTAAACCAGCCAGTAGCCGGGTGTTGGTCTCCCAAGTCATGAGTCACAAGTGCACCCCACGCTAACTCGGGTACTCATACTACACAGCACACTAGTGGCTAAGGAACAAACAGCTGGCCACAAGGAGTGGGCAGCTGGAGAAGCACTGGGAGAAAAGATTTCATGTGATGCCTTGTCTTTGGTAGGGCAGAGCTGAGAGCTGTACCCATACCCCAGGCTCTGGGTGGGCCACCTGTGACAGGAGCTGCTTCCTTGTCTGAGCCAATCACAGCCATTCCCGCTGTGCAGCTCAACTACTCCAACCATGGATCTGAAGAGTCAATAAGAGGCAAATGTCTTAGAGAGCTGGGGTGATATGATCGAGGCACACAGGGAATGAGGGCCCCTCCCCACATCCTCTGAGAGCTGGGGTGATCGAGGCACACAGGGAATGAGGGCTCCTCCCCACATCCTCTTCAGCATTTGTTGTAGGCTGTTTCTCTGGTATTTGCCATTCTGACTGGAGCAAGATGGAATCTCAAAGTTGTTTTGATTTGCAGTTCCCTAATTGCTAAAGACAATGAGCTTTTCTTTTTTTTTTTGGAGATGTTTCTTAGACATTTTTACTTCGAGAACCCTCTGTTCAGATCTGTAGTATATATTTTTGATTGTAGATAAAAAAAAAAAAAGAAAGAAAGAAAGAAACTTCCAAATGGATCAAAGACCTGCATGTGAAACCTGAAACCCTGGAAATGTTAGGAGAAAACACAGGTGTGGGAAAGGACTTTCTGAACAGGATTCCATTTGCCCAGGGACTGAGGCCAATAATTGACAAGTAAGACTAAAAAGCTTCTACACAATAATCAATGGAGAAGATGTTGAAGAGTAAGCCCACAGAATGGGAGGGACTCTTTGCTAGCTATATACCTGACAGAGGATTAATAGCAATAATATATAAAGAACTCAAAAGACAAAGAGTCCAAAAAAAAAAAAAGAAAGAAAGAAAGAAATGAACCATTGGGGTTAGGGGGGGAGGCTGGGACCCTAAACAGAGAGTTCTCAAAACAAGGGATAAAAATGCTAATATATATATGTTAGCATTTGAGAGAGAGAGAGAGAGAGAGAGAGAGAGAGAGAGAGAGAGAGATCATCATTCCTAGCAACTAGAGAACTGCAAATTAAAGCAACTTGGAGATTCCACTCTACCCAGTCAGAATGGAAAGATCCACACAACAACAAACAAATGCTGGAGAGGATGTGGAGAAAAGGCAACCCTTATCCACTGTGTGATTACAAACTGGTCCAGCCACTCTCGAAACCAGTGAGCAGAGCCCTCAAAAGGCTAAAAATAAATCTACCATGTGACCCAGCTGTACCACTCCTCAGCATATGGCCAGAGGACTTAGCAACCTACTCTACAAATAATTCCTCAGCCATGTTCACTGCCACTCTGTTCACAAGAACTACAAAGTGGAAACAACCTGTCTTTCAACTGACAAATGGATAGTGAAGATGTGGTACTATACAGATGGAATACTATTCAGCTGTAAAGAAAAATGGAACCATAAACTTTGCAAGTAAATGGATGGAACAAGAGAAGATAGCCCAGGTAACAAAGGGAACTCTAGTTCTGTGTCCTTGTCCAGGAATGGATTTGGCAAGGCCTATCTGACACTTGCAGAAGCCAGTGCCTTGTATAAGTCAAGGTTGTGGTTTCTGGGGACCCAACTCTTCCCCCCAGGCTGTGGTTATCAAGCCTATGGCAACTGTGTTGGAGATATCCAATATTCTCTTTGCCAACATTGTCTGTTCTCAATTGATTTTGGCCATTTTGTGGCCTCTCTTTGTTTTTGTTTTTTTGTTTGTTTGTTTGTATTTTGTGGGAAGGGGGGCTGGGGGGTTGTTGTTGTTGTTGTTAGTTCAGTTTGGTTTGATTTTTCAAGACAAGGTTTCTCTGTGTCAACAGCCCTGGCTGTCCTGGAATGCACTCTGTAGACCAGGCTGGCCTCAAACTCACAGAGATCTGCCTGCCTCTGCCTCCCGGGTGTGGGGATTAAAGGTGTGCGCCACCACCATCCGGCTTGCTGCTGTGTTTCTTAATAAACTTACATCAGCTTATACAAGACCTCCAGCTATTGCTTTTGTCTTCTTTATTTCTCATCCCTGTCCTCCCTCTTAATACTTCACCATTCAGAACCCTTATTCCTGCCAGTTCAGACCACTGAGGACTGGCTTTCATGGTAGCAGAAGGTTCTATGCAAGTTTCCAAGGGAGGGAAGCAACCAATAGTCTACTCAGATATGAGACCTATGAACTAAGGCAACAACCAGCATGGCACAACAACCCAAGGGTGCAGTGGCGGCCTGCATACTTTGCCAATAGCCCAACAGCTCTCTAGTTGGACTCAACAAGAGGGAATTCATGCCAAGTACAGGGAACCCAGCCAACCACCCAGGGCTAGTGAAGTCATGATCTCAGAGGAGGACCTCTAACAACCATTTCACTAGACCATAAACTACATTCTAAATATTTATCCTTACAGCCACAGGTTAAGTATAGGTCTTACCCTTCTCATCAAAAAGTCTCCTTGCAACAGATGACGACCATTACAGAAAAACCACAATTGATGAAAATATAGAGAATAAGTGCCCCTGAGGTGCCCAGTGCTAACTGACAGATCGACAACACAATTGCTGATCCTAAGGCTCAGGGATCACCATGGAAGAGGAGTGGGAAGATTCTAAGAGCCAGAGGAACAGGAAGTTTGCTGCCATTTCATCTCCTAGATACATCTGCGAAGCTACACCCATGAAGTCTCCTCAGTGTGGATGAACCATGGTGTTTACAGGCTGGCTTCTCTTCCATGAGTGGTTCCCTATCCACGGACATAAGCAGGGAGCTTCTTCCAGTTGCCATGCCTTTTCTGCCACAATAGACTGTGACCTCTCATGACCATGAGCCCGGATAAACCCCGCCTCCCTCTGCTGCTTTCTGACAGATGTTCGGTCGCAGCCATGAGAAGAGTCACCTATACACAAAGGACCAGCTGAAGTGCATCTCACGCCATCCTAATCCAATGCTCATAGGACCTTATGGGCAAGACATCGCCCCTGCTAACACAAGCCTGCAATGGCACCTGTCCCTGACCAGCATGAGTCACACACTGCTCCGCCCTGCCTCCTCATTTGCAGAGCTGTCTGTCCCTGAGGAAAAGCTCACATTTCTCAGTATTTTGAAAAGGGGAATGGATAGAATTATTTTCAAGTGGCTGTGGAAATAGCTTTTATATCCAAACAGGAGAAATATGTTCTAATTTGAAAAGAAGCCACATATGCTTAAGGCTCACAGGAGGCAGCACTCGCTTGCTTTAGAAAATAACCTGTTTTGAGTTTTTACAGCTGAGCATTTACAAAAGCTGAAGGTCACAATGAATATATAACCTAAAGACATGGGGTATGTAGCCTACAAGGGGCAGGCAGGCAGCAGGACACTGTACTCGCCAAACCCAAAGAGGCTCGCTCACCCCTGCTCTACGACCCCAGGAGTTGGACAGGTGCATGATGGCCTCACTGGCTGGCCCTTCATCTCACTAAACGCTCACTAGATATGCACAAAGACAATGCTAAGTGGCTTTTGAAAGTCATGATACTGCCTGTAGACAGGAAGCTCCCTAAAATAGAACTCTGTGCATCAAGTGTCCTGCAGGTGCCAGATATCAAGACAAACTGGAAAGGGTCAAGAAGGAGAAATTCCTAGGACCCAATAAGAAGCACACCAGCATCTTAAACACCTTTCTGATCTGAGGTAAGAGTAGCATTGCTCTTCACTGGCCCAGAACTGACACCAGAAAGGGCAAGTCAGCTACAGGGAACCATAGTCTGCAGGTATGAAGACTCATGGGAGATAGCACCCTCTCTCACCACCTCCCCATCACCACCTCCCCCCACCACCTGCCCCATAGACAACAGTGAGCTGCCCTCACTGGATGCATGGGACCATCCCTTGCCTTTCTAAGTAGCAGGTGAACCACCCCTCACACTGTTTACAGCTGATTGTCTGGATTCCCGGTCAAACGTCAGTTCTCATAGCCTAGAAGAGCACCACACAGGCGAGCATGTCCAGTAAACTTGAGATGCACAGGGGAGAAATGAGTAGAGATCCCACATAACAGGTACAGGTCAGAGAGGAGAAGCTCATTTGCAGGGCTGCTCCCAAGAGCACAGGCTCCTTCTCAGGAAAAGTGCTGCTCCCCAAGAGTACAGGAGTCTCCCCAGGAGGAGGGCTGCTGGGGAAGTAACTCTTGGGACTGCTGAAAGCAGGACAGTAAAGACCTGCAGGCCCTCAATGGACACAGACTTTTAGGCACCTCTGTCCTTAACCTCCAGTGTGTCCACTCCTTTTCCCAGCTGTAACCTACAGGGCAGCCTTGACATCCAGCTTGCATGCCTTGCCCCAACTGCATTATTGACAGTGTTGCTTCTTCACCTGGAATTCCTAGGGTACCAGATGCAGCGTTCTGCCATACTGCCCCTTCTGTCAACAGTGTTATTTGTGGTGTTGATGTTCTTTGTGGAGACACAAGTTTGGGAACTCTTAAACTCCATAGGCAAAAACTAAGCTTGTTGAATTGTATCTTTTAAGGACCTTTGATTGCCACATTTTACTGAAATACTGCCCGGCCAACTTTAGCTCAGTGCAACTCTCAACAGGAAGCCTGCTACAATATTGCAGTAAGATCTGATACTTAAGGAGTGCCAGGCACTGCCTGTCACCACTGCCTTATGCAAAATACTACATGTCATCATCTGTCTCATGCCAAGCACTGCACGTCACCACCTGCCACATGCTGGGTGCTGCATGTGATCATTTTCCTTAATGCAGACACTCACCACCACACACTTAATGCAGATACTCACTACTGCACACTTACTGCAGATACTCACCACCACACACTTACTGCAGATATTCACCACTGCACACTTACTGCAGATATTCACCATCACACACTTAATGCAGACACTTGTCACTACGTTCTTCATGAAGATATTCATCACTATAAACTTATTCCCTCTTAGAAGTACTCTTGCTGCACCCCGTAAGTTTTGCTGTATGTGATTCCACTGTCATTTGTCTAGAGACATTTATTTCCCTTAAAAGTTGACTTCTTCTGTCATCTTAAGCCTGGTGGCTGGAACCCACCTAGTGGTCTCTCTCTCTCTTTCATCTTGCTGCCTTGGGGACTTAGCACACAGACTTGCTAAGTGTTTGTGGCACTGGCTTCCCTGCTCTTCATGTGGGTTTGCCAATGGCAGCTTGGCTGACCATCTTTACTGCTCCCATGTGCCCCCTGTCTGCACCATCCTCTCTCCTTTTCAATGAGCTTGAAATACATAACCACCAACATCCCTCAGTGGGTACTAAAGGGCCTTTCCTCTGGGCATTAAGTTCAGGATGGCACTTGTCTTTGTGACACCTCATTGAATCTCAGTGTTAATTTATTCCGCACACACAAAGTCAAATGCCCAAGTTAACAGGTATGGATTTAGAAAGGCTGGCACCCCTCACATTCTCCCCACCTGATGACACACTGCTTGGGACACGTGCTCTCTAGGCCCTCTCTAACATATAGGGTGCACATAACACAATCACAGAGGTTCCCTGGGGGACTGTCACCAGCCATTGGTAACACTGTGCAACCTCTTGCTCCTTCTTAAAATTTATCCTGGTCAACATCCTAGGTCAAATACATATACTTCTACCCGCAGGCTTTACATTTCTGTAATTTTTAAATTTTTATTTTATGTGTATGGGTGTTTTGTCTGCATGTATGTCTGTGTACCACGTGAGCACCGGTCATCACAGAAGACAGACATGGGCAACAGGTCCCCTGGAACTGGAGTTACAGGTGGTTGTGAGCTGCTATGTGGACACTGGGAATCAAACCCAGGCCCTCTGCAAGAACAGTAAACACTCTAATCCATCTCTCCAGCCCTAGGATTTCTGTGGCATTAAAATCCAGTGACTACTACATGATGGTTCTGGGCTTTTCCAATTTTTCACACAACTGATTCATATGATAAAGCTGTAGGTATCTGGGAGATAAACTTTTTGACCAGTGAGGACCGGTTCTCAGGACCGCAATTTCTGGTTTGACAGACATGCTTACAGCCTCTTCCCACAGAGGTGTGTTCCCATTTTTGGTCATAAATATGATCCTGGCCATTTGGTTAAGAACTCCCAGTTCCCCCAGTGTATTTGTTGCTTTGAGTTGCATTTCCTTGACAACGGGGTAGTTTGTACATCCTGTAAATTGTGAGTAGCTGCTTCCAGTTCTCTTGTGAGCTTGTTCTTTACGACACCATCTCTAAACCTTCACAGAAGCACTTCCTGACTTGTGAGGGCTCATTCTTCATCATGTTTCATTGGAGCAAATTCTCAGTGAGCAAAGTCCTAAGTGGGTAAAGAATTACAGGACCAGAGAATCACTATTCTTTCTTTTAGAATGCAATCAAATTTATTCAACTGGAAAATAAAAAACTATAATGCTACTTACAACATTAAGTGAAATCCATAATTTGTTCAGCAAAAATTTGAAAATCTCAAAGTCAGGAGTCACTGTGTCATCAAGCCTCCTCCACAAGGGCTGGATGACAAACAGTAGGGACTAGATGAGCAGCGTGGCTTCTGGACCAGCAGAGTTCTCCCTGATGCATAGAAGCAGTTACAGCAGACACACGACCAAACCTTGGCAGCCATGATGTAATAAATCTTTATTTACGAGAGGGACCCAGTGACGGGGAGGCGAATGCTAGAAGCATTATTGCCAGAGCAAAAAGATTAGCAGGGGTACAGAGCTCTTCATTTGTTCAGAGTGACTCACTGTGCTTAGCCTTTCCTCAGTAAAATACCCAGAAGTCACTCATTTAATGTCAGTTCATGCTACCACTCTGTTCCAGACGTGTGGGCACCCTCCTCCTCATCATCATCCTTTTTGCTATCTTTAGGAACAGGCATGGAGCCCTAAGAATGGTGGCAAAGTTCCCTCATCAACTCAGGACAACCACCTGGGAGTAGAGAGCATGCTACAGTCTTGGCTGTCAGGCCACATTGCCAGACTCCCCTAATTAGACCAGAGAATACCAACTCAGGAGTTCAGAGGAAATCAAAATGGCCCAGGCTTTGGCCAGAATAGCCCAGGGAGAGGTTTGCTGGCACCTAACAGAAGAAGAAATAGAATGTTCACCCTATTCATTCTGTGTCTTTAGACTCTAACTGTCTCCAGTCTCCCTGTGAAAGTACACTGCTCCAGCCATGTATGACAAGCATCTATCTGCATTCACAGCTTGGAAGCTCCTGGACGCTGCTACAGCTTCTCCCATGCCCTGCCCTTGGCTCACAGCTCCCTTACTTCCAACAAAAGGCCACCTTTCCTGGGTGTGGGACTCAGAGAAGAGAAGACAAGACATTTCTCTAGCCAAAAGCCATGTCTTTGAGAAGAATGCAAGTCATAGGATTTAGCAGACCATGGTAGAAAATACTCATTTAAAAAAAAAAAAGGCTTTCTTTTCCCAAAATACTGAGTGAGGAATTTCAATGAAGTCATTTTTGTTTGTTTGTTTGTTTGTTTGTTTGTTTGTTTTGGGTTTTTTGTCTTGTTTTATCTTATTTTGTTTTGTTTGTTTTTATGAAACTGAAAATCATAAATGATTCCATTAGCAACTTAGAGGCTGAGGTGCAAACCTGCAAGAAACCACCCCCACCCCACCCCTGAAACAGTAAATTGAGAACAGAAAAAGAAGCTGGCATGGTAGTGCACACCTTTAACCCCAGCACTGAGGAGGCAAAGGCAGGAGCATCACTGTGAGTTTGAGGCCAGCTACACAGTAGATTCCAGGTCAGTCTGATCTACATAGTAGTAAGTTCCTGGTCACCCTGGCTACATAGTTAGTTACAGGTCAGTTAGAGCTACCCTGTGAGGCACTCTTTAAAATATATACATATTTTACCTGCTTGATGACCATTTACTTACTACTAGAAGAAGTCTTTAATTGCAGCTATTTGGGAAGCTAAGGCAGGAGGGTCATGAGTTCAAGGCCTGCTTGAGCAACTTGGTGATCTTATTTCAAAATAAAAAGAAGGCTGGGATCTGGCTCAGTGGTACAGCCCTTGCCCTCCATGTGTTCACTTCCACATACAGAATCTGGGGATTAAACACGGGCTTACACATGGTATCAGTTCAACACTTCAGCTTCTGGCTCTCACTGTGCAGATGGTAGCAGCAGTAACTCCTCGGTCACTAGAGGCAGCCTTTGAAAACACACACATGCACACCCACATATATAACATGCATGCACCAACAACCAAAGCTCATTGTGACTTCCTGGTACCTCAAAGGTGGCAGCAGTGGGCTGAGGCCTTCAGGGTCTCACCTTACAACTGTCTGACTTTCCTGTTCAGAGCCCAGCACCAGAAAGCCCTTGGGGTCCTTCAACTAAAGCGCTCAGGTAGGGCTCAAAGTGGACTGGTCATGTCAAATCCAAGACATGGCCGAGTTATAAGTAAAGAGTTAACATGTTTCCTGGTGACTACAGAATTGTAGGGTGTGGACCATAGCAACGTAAGCGAAGCGACCAAAAAGCAACACAAATTCTCCCTTCAGGAGTCACTCCTTACCCATCAGCACTCGACTGGATGTTGACCAGCACTCGGATTTGGCCTGGACATACAGAGCGTGGGATGAAGAACACCTCTTCCTGCCCATTACCCACAACTGCTCCTCTGCACTGTCTGAAGGCTGGAGTCTCAACAACACCTGTTTACCATGAACCTTGGGTTAAAGCTCAGCAGAGGAAGCTGTGCCTTGTAATCAGGGCCAAGTGACATTCATGTCCCACAGACACTGTCAGTGTTCCAGCCATTTACACAGAGCGTTAGCTGAGGAAGAGTCACCACGACCACGGGGACCACTATCTCAGGGACTGGGGTCCTGGGCTAACTAGAATGGAGGAAGTGAGCTGAGCACCCGCGTTCATCTGCTTCCTGACAGCAGATGCAGCATGACCCACACTCCCTTCCTAACACCACAGCTACAAGCTACTCTCATCATCATGCCTTCCCTGACATGATGAACTATGCCCTCAAACTAAACACCAAAACAAATCCTTCCTCCCATAGGTTTCAGTTGTCAGAGATTTTTGTCATTAATACAATCCCATGTATATAAACACACCAGAGACCGGTTTTAAGGGGGAAGCAATCAGCAGAGTCCAGACACTTAGCTCTTGGCTCTGTAATGTGCAGACACTTAGCTGTGTTTCGCTCTCCTGTGCACCTGCAGTCCTGGAACAGAGTCACCTTCATAGTGTTTGGCTTAAGGTCTCTGATAGTCATCCACCCTAAGCCATGCAGGTGCCAACCATGGTCCCAGGTGCTTGGGGTCATACTGACTATGCCACTAATGGCTCACTAACCAGTCCTTTAAAGGAGAGTCAGAGGAAGCAACCAATCAGCAGGACTAAGGAAGCTCCTGGACATCTGGACATTTCCTTCTAGGACAAGTCCAAAGCGGGCTTAAGGACTGGGGAGGAGAGATTGGGGATGTTCTAAGAAGAAATGACATGAAAACCACTAGCAACCACACACGAGATCCACCTCATCCAAGGCAGGGACACAGAGCAGCTTCCTGCTGCCACCATCAGAGCCCCAGCCCCTAAAAGCCAAGACATTTTGGAGTCAGGCTTCTTGGAATCTCTGACAGTAGACTCCCAGAAAAGTGAGGAGTGGCCCTTTCATGCTCCCCGGTGGCTGCATGAACCCAGAGTGGGCCCTTCAGGACATGCCTCCCTGCTGATGAGCCCCACCCTCACTTCTCCTAACTCTTACTTTTCAGTTTGTCATTTACGGTGTGGCAAGAACTCACAAAAGACCGGGTAGAATGGATTTTAGCTTCCTGCAGGCAGCATGGAGCTGCAGCCCTGGGCAGGGCGGGCAGGGCCTCTACAGAGCTGCACCGCCAGTGAACCTTTACCCACGGCCATTGCCTCTGTTGCTGTTTCACAGGTAACCTTCCTCTAGTCATCACCGTTTATGACGGCTGTAGTCCACAAAAGGCAATAAAAAGGGAAATTCTGTCTTCTTTTGGATCATCACCATGAAACAAGGCTATAAATAGGGGAAAGAGCCTCTGGTTCCTGCCATCCTTTCCACTCCAAACTAAGTTTTATTTATTTTTTGTTCATAAAAATCACCCACTTTTTATCACACTCTACCAAAGAATGAGGATATAAACAATATTAAAAAGTCAAGAATATAGTGCCACACAGCCAGTAGGAGTATGCTCTGCCCCTATATAACCATGGTGCAAAATCACAAGCAAGGGCTGTGAGTAAACCAACGAAGTTACAGCTGAGGTCCTCTGAGAAGTCAACGAGGGCCACAGGAGCAGGATGACAGCTCTAATTCATCATTAGCACCCAGGGAAGGTACAGCTCCATGGCCATCAGGAAACTCAAAGCAACCCAAACGCAACTTAAATCTTAATCGTCATGCATGCTCCTCCTCGCTTCCCTTGATCAAGTGGAAGAGCAGGGCAGCTGACAAGAGGGTAGAACAGTCCACACGGGTCCACTGCGTGAGAAGCAGCAGCCACAGCTGCCAGGTTTTTCACATATTACTTACTGAGTAGAGAAATGCAAGAAATGTATCTATACAAGTCAACTCTTTAAAAAATAATATTGCATAATAAATTCAATGTAATAAACTCTTTCCTTGGATCACAGAACAGTGCTCCCATGGCACAAAGATCTGGTTAATAAACCTCACACAAGTGCTATAAGGGTTGGAAGAGCAGCTTTGAGAGCCACATCAGAAAGTCAACAAGCCTTTGATCTACCTGCAGAGGTGCAGGGCCTTTATGCTGTGACACAAGGAATACTTCCAGTGACAGAGTCGTGTTCACATGTTGCCTGGGAACTTTCTGACAGGTGAGCATGTAACTTTTGACATCAGGTGACTTGGCTATTAAAAGTGTTTATTCTGACATCTCACTGGGACAAACTTAGAGCTCCATCAACCAAAAAAATTCCACTTTCAGGCAGACAGAAAGCCAAGGGCAAACATTGCCTGGAGGTGAGGGGAAGGTGGTTTTGTCAGATGTTTCCTTCCTGTCTGAGTGTAACATCCAGTTAACAGCTCAGGTACAGCTCCACAGGACGTATGCCCAACTCAAGAGAGTCATCTTCTACAAGTCAAAGAGGGCCAAAGACTGAGCGTAACAGGGAAACCCTCTCCCACTAGCCATGCAAGAGCAAATGAATGTAGACACACAAACTCTCCACTCCACACTGCTGTGTGCTGCTGCCTGGGGTGGAGGAAGGCTGAGGGACGGACAGATCATGAGGGGCTCTATGCTAGAGCCTGTTCCTTGTGGTGGTATTGTGTTCCCCAAAATATTGTGCACCCTAATAAACTTACCTGGGGTCAGAGAACAGGACAGCTACAATATTAAACAGAGGATAGGCAGTGGTAGCACACTCCTTTAATCCTAGCATTCCAGAGGCAGAAATCCCACCGGATCTCTGTGAGTTCAAGGCCACATTGGAAACAGCCAGGCATGGTGACACACGCCTTCAATCCCAAGAAGTGAACCTTTAATCCCAGGGAGTGATAGCAGAAGGCAAAAAGATATATAAAGCGTGAAGACCAGAAACTAGAAGCATTTGGCTGGTTAAGCTTTTAGGCTTTTAAATTACAGTAAATTTTGAAATAAAGAACAAACTATTATTGGAATGCCCTTCTGACCATCCAGGTAAGTCCTTCTGTCTTCTCATCTCTCACCTCCTCAGCATTAGGAGTACCAGCTATAGAGAAATGTCCTACACACAGGATCTCCATACCTTTAGATTTAAAATTGTTATTGGACCTTCAGCTTCAATAACAGAACTTCAAAACCATTGGTAGTTGCATCAAAAGCAACAAGGCCCTGGGAGCTCATCTTCCTGTGTATACATGAAGACACAGCAACAGGAGCCAGTGGTGAGCTGGACAGAGGGACTTGACCAGATAGATGCAAGGTCTTCAGGGAATATGAGCTTGGATTTCCAGATATCAAGACTGACAGGAATGAAATTCTGCCATTTAAAAAGCTGCCCAGTCTGCAGCACTTGGTGGCAACAGCCAGAATGGGCTAGCTTCCTCCCTCTCCACGGGGTACAGTGGTACTCTCTGTTTCCTCCCACGTTCTGAGTGACACTCGGTTCAGAAAAGGACTAACAGAAACATACTCCTAAAACATTTTATTTAATGGAAACAAGAACTGAAGTTTGGGGAGAATATGAATTTCTCTTTGCTGTGAATAATGACCTATACTTTCTACACCATATTTCCAGATTTCTATACTTTGACTCTTCCCAGGAAAAATTGTCTGTACACTGCATTTTAACTTTTCTAACACTCAAGGAAATGACACACATTCCTTTTACAGTGGTTACTGAGGAAACATCATAGGACTTTCATAGTGCCCTTTGGCATCATAGAACTGTCCCGTCCCCGTCCCCCATCTCCCCCTCCAAACTAAGCAACAGTCTAAAGGACAAGCCTGGCATTGACCAGTAGCTGGGAATCAGCTCACGAGTGTCTGCTTACAACCTGCAGTGGCACTGGAATGACCTTCTAACAATGTGGTCGATCTAACAATGACCTGCGGTCATCACTAACAGTCAGAACACAAACCTCTGAAAACCTCAGATGTGTGTCCTTCCCTCAAGCAGCTTTGCAGGACTTAAGACAACCATCAACTTGCTCTTCACAATATTCACCCTATGCCAACATACACTGTTCCTCATATAAACCAAAAGAGAAGGAAAGAGACACAGGGCCAGGTCTTCTACTCCAGACAAACACTCTAGGTTCCCTCCCTCTCCTCTCCCAACACGACTCCTGCCCTTTACTTCCTAATCACCATCTTGCTACGCACGCCAGCCCTCCCAGGTGTCCTGCATGCTCGGCCTGGCTGGCATTTCAGTGTGATATTTACTCTATCTGTATGGGAGGGTGTTTCTTCTTCAGCAGCTGGCTCAGGAAGCAGGGGTCAGTTGACTGTGCAATGCCAGTCACTCAGAATGCTGCCAGAGAACTACCTGCATGGAGCTGCATGCTTAATACTGACACCTACACAAGCCAGACCCTGGATGCAGGAGCTGGGAAGACGCCACAGTGGGCTGCAATTAATTTTATACACATCCTCAAAGCTTCTGATGACTAATAAAGCAACTTCTCCTATGAAGGAGATCTTCACCACTCGGGAGAGTAGTTTGCAGGACTGCTCCATACACATCTGGAAGGGGCACACACAACAAGACATGGTGAGGTTTTTATTGTTTTGGCTTTTCAGTTGGCCAAAATGCTCACTACCAAGCGGCTGGAGGCCTCTTGATCATCAGAAGGAGATGGAGAGTGGCAGAATCACCGTGTTGTGGCTAATCAGCCGTTAAACTCATGGTGATGCTGCTACATTGTATGATTCTTAGAAAGTAATCACCTCCTTCCTTTCTCACAAGCTGGGCTCCAGAAAACCTCCCCTTTATCAGGACCCCTAAAGATGCTGAGGTACACCAGCTGGGCAGATAGAAAAGACAAGACAGAAAGTGCTACAAGCTTTCAAGCATGGTGGTCCAGAGCGAACATACCCACTCCACACCAAAACATCACATAAGCATCAGTCTAGTCACTAACTCAAGGAGAACTACACAAAACATAAATGGAAGACTTTCAAAGAGCTCGTCCTCAGGCTGGAGAGATGGCTCAGTGGTTAAAAGCACTGGCTGTTCCTGCTGAGGACTCAAACTCAAATTCTACTCTTAGCACCCACATGGCGGCTCACACCATCTGCAACTCCAGTTTCAGTGACTCCTCTTCTGTGTCCCCCACCCACCATGGACACCAGGCACACATGTGGTACAAAAACATATGTGCAAGCAAAAACATTCACCACATAAAATTATAAATAATAAAGCCGGGCGGTGGTGGGGCACGCCTTTAATCCCAGCACTCGAGAGGCAGAGGCAGGCGGATCTCTGTGAGTTCGAGGCCAGCCTGGTCTACCAAGTGAGTTCCAGGAAAGGCACAAAGCTACACAGAGAAACCCTGTCTCAAAAAAAAAAAAAAAAAAAAATATATAAATAATAAATAAATATATAGTCCTCATCTACTCTTAAAGTGTGTGATGGACTCAGAAACGTGACACTGGTGATCACCTCTTCTGGCCCCCATTCCCACACCAGTGACAAGGTAGAATTCTGTTCATTGTAGATTCCTGCTGTAGGAATGCAGCTGCACACAACCTAACGTCTCACAGTGTGTGACACACTAAAAATGGTCAAAATGTCACAGCAGACTGGCAATATCTGGCCAAAACATCCCCGGTGTTGGGTCCACATCCACTCTGAAGCTGCCTGTCTGCTCACTTGCTTCACCACAGAAGATGCAACTGGGTGGCCTCCAATCCTGTGCTAGGACACACTGGGACCATTTCTCTGGCAGGTCCCTTGTCCAGCCACCTAAGCCAGAATAGATGGTATGGCCATTCCATGCATTCACTGCTGGATGGTTAATAGCAAAGTCCTGTGGCATTGAGTCCTTGGAGAGAGTCCACAGCATCTCACTAACAGCACTAGAAAGTATATCAACCATCCCACAAACACCCAGCCAATGGGAGAAAAGAAGAGCAAAATGAGAATGTGGTAGGCTGTTGGCTCTGGACATGAAGTCAGAACCAGGGCTGTGCCTGAGCCCACTGCTCCTCCAGAGCGACAGCAAGCCACCTGAGAATCTGAGTGGGGACAAGAAACATGCTAGGAAAGGTAGCAGGGCCCCCCCAAAGCCTACCGTGTTGTATCTGCCTTCCACTGGAGGATGAGAGCGCACTGGAAGCCTACTCTGATGAGGTTAAGCATTCCCAACACCTGAAACAACAGCCAGATCCCAAGTGATGACAGCTGCTTCTGTCCATGTGGCTAGGAGGCAAACAGGCTTCTGCCACAAGTCCAGCAGCCCTCTAAGAAGTCAGCAGGCCTCTGCACTCTGCTTCACTCCCCCAGATGCAGGACACTGGCAGACCCTTTCACGGGCTCAGTGGACAAAGGGCCTGACTAACTGATAGGGGTCTATCTCACACACAGGGGGCTCTATCTGGCAGTGGCAGTGATCCATTCCCAGCCTCTGAGCCCACTGCTGTCCGTGGTGCTGAAGATGCCGCCTCACCCTGACTAAGCACAGTGGGTGAGGGGGGCATGAGCATCAGCAGGGGAGGGAACGCCAGCTGGAATTGGCTGCTGGGAAGAAGATGGCATAGAAGTGACAAAGCCAGGTCATGGGAGAGTGGAGCACAGGACCTCTTAGGAGCTGAGACAGAGCCAGAAAGTGACTAGCAACAGTTACTGGTCACCTGACAACTCCACTAAGCGTGAACCCTCTATCCCAACAGTGCAGGCAAAGTGGGGCTGAGGCACACTCCTCAGGCTTCACTGCCTTACTGTGAAGTAAATACCACAAGACGGCATTTCCATCAGAGAGTTTGCTTCCAGTGATGAGGTACTGGGAACTGAACTCCCATGCATAAGCAGAGGCTCATTGTGAAACCTCCAGGGATAGTGGAGTCACTAGTGTTCCGCCATCATGCAGTTACCATAGGAACCCAAGCGAAGGGTGCACAGAGCTCCCAGGTCATCCTTACAATAGCTATTGGAACAGTAGTTACTTTAAAGTAATATACTCAACACAAGCAAATGTGAAAAAGAATGTACAACAATGCATTGGGAAACCAAAAAGAGGCTGAGATATTCTCACCAATACAGCAAGGTCAGAATCAAGAGCACTCCAGATGACTCTGAGGACTGTCATCAACATCAACCACACATACTGGGTCGGCCTTTGTAGAGTGCACGTGGGCAGAGAGCAACTGAGCAGGCACTCTGACTCTGTTTCCTACAATGCACACAGGTGTGGCATGCCCTTCTGAGTGGGTGTGACAAGAGTACTTGCACGCTGGAAGTCAAGAAGCGACCTTCAGGCCCCTCATTCCCAGGCTAGTTGGGAACCTTCTGGATAGGACCAGCCCTCTCTAAGTACAGCTCACCTGCCATGGGATCCTTGGGCCGCCCTCCATTGCTGCTGTGCCTCTGGAAATGTGCATACCCATGGCACCCACCGCCATACACCAAGGCCTGTTTAGTCGGGGAAAACCATCACTGTGTAACAAGACTCTATTTAGGTAGTGGAGTGACAGCACAGACGTGTCCACTCCTGCAGCTTAAGGACTCTGGTTTCCCTTCACTTGGGAGACTGGGGTGGCATCCACACTTAGCGCTCTTCTGGACAAGCAAGTGGCCAGTGACCAAGCAGAAACACAGCAGCCATGAAAATCAATTCCCTATGGCTAGCACTGAAGGCAGCAGAGCCCCACACAGCTTGCCTGTGGCCGACAGCGACAGACTGGTCCCACAGTGAGCAGTGCCAAGTGCTACCTCCAGGTGAGTCCCTCTTTGGTTCTCTAACAAACATGACTCACTGCTTCCTGATGGGGCACAGTACATATTCACAGCAGGTCCCAGGTATGTGACAACCCATCTGGGTCTCCCCTAGGGACCATGACTCCTTAAGGCCACGTCTGTTGACATTCATTCACCCATCATCCTTGGAGCTTGGCAGGGTATGTGCAACAGTTGGTTAATACATGTTGCTGGGCTGAATTTATTCAATCAGATGAGCTGACTGCCTGCATAGGGTCCGTGTCTTCTTACAGACATGCACATGCACACACGTGCACACATGGGCATGGGCACTGACACTGAAGTACACAGCATCAAGTGAAGCAACGGTTCTTGCTGGGAACAGCCATAACAGCATCATGCAGTGAAGTCTGAAGCCATGGTATTCAATTTTACCAGATCACCATTGGCCACTGTGTGAGGCCCTGGGTAGATAAAGCCAACTTCTAACCACATAGACAGGGACTGCCCAGGAGCCCCACAAACGGTAGTCACATTTCTTCATCTCTGCACATGCCACAGGATTGACAGGAAACCAAAGGAAAGGACAGAGACATGGGGGGAACCGGGGGACACCACCAGGCATATCCTTTCTTCCTAAGGAGTCCACAGGAAGAGAAACTTGTGTGCTTTCAAGCTGAAGTGATGGGTGATTGTTTTAAGGGCTGCACTGGGCCTGGCTAGTCAGGTGACTAGTCAGGTGACTGCAGGCAATGCTGATTTGGAAGAGGGAAGTGGTGGGACATGTGCTCTTCACCACACTTGGGGGAGAGGTTCTGTAACTGCGGGTAACCTAGAAAACACCTGGACGAAAAGTGACAGCCGAGGACAAACATCTAAGAGAAGGAGTATCGGGAGTGTGGAGCAGAGGGGAGAAACTGGATGAAGGGAGCTGTGCACACACAGCACCTAACAGCCTCTAGGCTTCTTCTCCATGTATGAAATATGTAGCATCCTACCAGGCCACGTTGCCGTGGGCCCCGTTGTCAAGGTGACAGAGCAGCTCCAGGGTCTGTGCAGTGCTCGCAGGGTCGTCGGGGGACTCGTGGCTCCCGGACTCTAATTCCTTGGGCATCCTCCACACAGCTGCACACGCCTGGACTCGACTGTCTGAAGCTAAGCAAAAGGAAAATGTCAGCAGAGGTCAGCCCCATATACACTCAACACTCACACAAGCCTACAAGCAGGGCATGCTGCTCCCTGAAATACTAGCATGCAGGCAGCAGAGCAAGGCACAGCCTGCATCAGCAACAGGGAGGCCACGACCCCTGACTTATAAACCATCATTGTGCTTTAGAGAATGTAACCTCCTCAAATTCAGTTCCACCCTGCTCTTTGACAGTGCTTTTTAAGAAAGGAACAAGATGGGGATACTGCCGTAACTGCCAGGCCCACACTTGGGGTCTCTAGTCACAGCTTCATGGGATCATAAACAGATGTCAAACACTGAGATGCTCTTAATTTGTCAATGCTCTGCCTCGGTTTGTCTGAAATGGTCAGTGTCGGGGTCCAGAGCGTGGGGCCACTTAGAAGTGCTACAAGATGAAATCCACGTGTGCACCTCGTGAAACGCTTGCATGTGAGAGGGGAGCAGCCAGAACCCCAGGGCACCTGCAGAGCGCCCTCCGTGCACATAAACCATCTACCCAGCTCCCACTGCAGGTAGCTCAGTGCCACTCTCAGAGCCTGGACCTGGTATTCTACAGACACTCCAGAATCTGGGTGTTCTTAGAGCACTCTGGAAGTGTGAACACAGAGAACACACTGACACAGGAAAGTGGACTCACAGCTCTCCAGGCGTGTGTCAGCACAGGTCTCAGGCACTCCAGAAAACACCTTAGTAGGGAAAGTGCTTGAAAGTAAGATTTTACATTAGATTCTGAGCTATACTTTTAAAATTTGCTTTCCATTTAGTTTTAGCTTGGTTTGGGTGTCATTGTTTCTGTTTCTGAGTCTCATGTAGCCCAGGCAAGCTTTGAACTAACTATATAGCCAAGAATAGCTTTGACTTCCTTATCTTCCATGTTCCACTTCCCAGATACTGGGGTTACAGCAGCACCACTCACAGCTGCCATTTAGTTTTAAATTGCAAATGTGCGAAACAGCATCCCCTGGCCTTAAAGATTACCTCGATGAACAGGTCCCTAGTGTGAGAGCGTCTACTCTGTGGAGTGATGGGGACAGGGCCCTGAGATGTCCAAGCAGCTGCTATGTGGGATCACCAAGGTCAGGTCCCTGGTGTGAAAGTAGATGTTCTGTGGAGTGATCATCTGTCCCACCCTGGCTGCTCACCAGAATCCTTGGTCACGTCATATAATTCTCAGTAAGTACTGAAAAGGTGCTTATGGTGTAGCAGTTTCCACTTTCCGATAAGCTCTCTCCCTTCCAAGCTCATACCAGCTGGCCAGAACACTGCTTACTGGGTGACCGTCCTCTCTGTTCGCCCTGCATTATTAGCCAACCCACAACAGAAAGCAACTGAAGAGCATTCAAGAGCAAACTGTTAGAGAGCACACACTTGCTTCAATTGCCATACCACTCTGAAGACAACAAAAAGGATCCTTTGTCTCTATTTTCTTTTCTTTTATTTACTCTTACTCTTTTTTCTGTTTTCTCCTATCTGGCTTTAAAGACATAAGCCCACATGGACAGACATATAGAAGATGGAAAGCAAATGGCTCAATGCCAAATGACTTAGCAGACAAGGAAACTGACTGGAGGCAGCAGTGGGGAAGCTTAGAGCAAGGTTGTTTACATCACTCGCAGACCTTGGGGCTGGCAGCACCTGGCTGCCTACAGAAGCTAAGTAAACAGGAGAACAGGTCAGGAGAAAATGTCAGGCACAGTGGCCCAGCCTGCAACCCCAGCACTGGAGAGGCTGAGGCAGAAACACCTCCAGCTCAAGATCAGTCTGGGCTATACAGAAAGGTCTGTCTTGGCACAAACAAGCAAACACATGCAAAACTCAAAGGAGAAGAGCAAGACCAGCTATTTGTACCTAGAGCAGCAACAAAGGGCTGTCAGCATCTGCAGGGAAAAGTGGTACCACAACAGATAACACAATGAAGCGCCACATGGCGATGTTACAGGTTCACATTAAAGGTGCCCAGAATTCAGGTGAGATGG
>CABHPR010102736.1:0-17965 GCA_902168415.1 Peromyscus melanophrys | reverse complement strand
TTTTTAATTTTTCACTGTGTTAGTGGTAAAAAGATCCATTCTAAAATATCTTCCCTCTGCATCAATATTCCTGTAGGAGAATGCCTACAGGGTAAAATAACTAAAATGCAATCAAGCTTTGGATCCACATGATCCAAATGTGCATCCTGTATTTTCTTTTCCACCAAAGCCAATTCTCTCTCAGCTTCAGCTGATAATTCTCTTGGACTATTTAAGTCCTTGTCACCATCTAAGGTTTTGAACAAATTACTCAGTTCATCATTTTTTACTGCAATAGTGTGCCATAGATAGGAAATGTCTCCTAGCAATCTTTGAAAGTCATTAAGAGTCTGCAATTGATCTCTCATAATTTGCACCTTTTGGGTCTAAATTTTTGTAGACCTATATCCTAAATAATTGATAGGATTTCCTCTTTGTATCTTTTCAGGAGCAATTTGTAACCCCCAACAAGGCAAAATTTTCTTTACTTCTTCAAACATTCTTTCTAAAGTATCTGCATTTGAATCAGCTAGCAAAATGTTGTCCATGTAATGGTAAACTATAGATTTAGGAAATTGTCTACATATTACTTCCAACGGCTGTCATACAAAATATTGGCATAGGGTAGGGATATTTAACATTCCCTGTGGGAGAACCTTCTTAACAGGCTGATATTGATATCTCTTAACAGGCTGAGAATCATTATAAGTAGGCACCATGAAGGCAAATTTTTTTCTGTCTTTTTCTTGTAAGGGTATTGAGAAGAAACAATTCTTTAAATTAATAACTACATGAGGCTATCTTTTAGTTAACAGAGTAGGCAAAGAAAGTCTAGATTGTAGAGAACCCATTGGCTGAATTACCTTGTTAACAGCTCTTAGATCTGTTACTATTCTCCACTTAATAGATTTCATTTTAATAACAAATGCAGGAGAATTCCAAAGGCTGGTTGATTCTTCAATATGCTGAGTATTTAGCTGCTCCTGAAACAGTTGTTCTAAGGTCTGAAGTTTCTTTGTTGTTAAAGGCCATTGCTCAACCCATTCAGGCTTGTCTGTTAACCTTTTTTTTTTTTTTTTTTTTTGAGGCAGGGTTTCTATGTGTAGTTTTGGTGCCGCTCCTGGATCTCACTCTGTAGACCAGGCTGGCCTTGAACTCACAGAGATCTGCCTGGCTCTGCCTCCTGAGTGCTGGAATTAAAGGCGTGTGTCACTGCCACCTGGCTCTGTTAACCATTTTAAAGGTAGGACTGTTGGTGTCTTTGAAAGATCATCAGTTGTTGTGCCCTGTTCTTGTATAATCTGGATGGTTGGTGATTGTTCTTTATAATACCTTCTAATATTTTCCCCCAGAACATAGATTAGTTTATGGTTTGTTTCTGAGGTTGGAGGAATGCTAATCTGGGTATTCCATTGCTGTAACAAATCATGTCCCCAGAGATTCATAGCTATATTAGCCACATACAGCTTTAATTTTCCTTTCTGTCCTTCTGGCCCAATACATTCGACCCATCTCATGCTCTGTTCACTTGAGATAATGTTCCAGTACCTAAAAGCTGAACATTTACCTCCTGAAGAGGCCAATTTGATGGCAAGATTCTGGTGCAATTATTGTTACATCTACACCTGTGTCTACAAGACCTTCAATGACAACATAATTTTCTCACGTTTTAAAATTTGGTCTTTGTTCATTTATAGAAGTTTGCCAAAAATTTGCTTTATTGCTTCTCTCAATTTTTTTTCTTTTCTATAGCTGTTCTATATACCCTGAGCAGTATGGTTTTTCACAATAGGCATTAGGTTCTTTAATTGCTCTGGGAAGGGGTTTCTTCCATTGTAACAGGAAAGGACTGAACTGAATTTGACATGGGGGGCCTGTGAGAGGCCCCTCAGGGAGTTTCCTGATGGCAAAGGCAAAGGATTATCTTGTATGTCCCTTGTTGATCTACATTCATTGGTCCAATGTCTGCCTTTGCCACACCTTCTGCATAATCCAGAAGGGAGGGGCATTCTGTTGGGATTATTCCTTGAAAAAACATTGTTTCTAGGAATGCTCTGTTTACAGTCCCTTTTTAGGTGACCTTGTGTGGTGGTATTGTGTTCCAAAATATTGTGTACACTAATAAACTTATCTGGGATCAGAGACAGAACAGCCACAATGTTAAACATGAGAATAGGCAGTGGTAGCACACGCCTTTAATCCTAGCATTCCAGAGACAGAAATTCATCTGGATCTCTGTGAGTTCAAGGCCACATTGGAAACGGCCAGGCATGGTGACCCACACCTTTAATCCCAGGGAGTGGTGGTAGAAAGCAGAAAGGTATATAAGGCGTGAGGACCAGAAACTAGAAGCATTTGCCCTGGAGAGGCATTTGGTCTGGAGAAGCATTTGGCCTGGTTAAGCATTCAGGCTTCTAGCAGCAGTTCAGCTGAGACCCATTTTGGATGAGGACTGAGAAGCTTCCAGTCTGAGGAAGCAAGACCAGCTGAGGATCCGGTGAGGTGAGATAGCTGTGGCTTATTCTGTCTCTCTGACCTTCCAGTGTTCACCCCAATAACTGGCCTCGGGTTTGATTTTATTAATAAGAACTTTTAAGACTCATGCTACAACCTTGTTTACCACAATTGAAATATTTGACATTGCTATTTTTCTTCAAAACTCTGGAAATCACCTCTCCTATCCAAGTACCATCATGATCATAAGATTCAATATTTATTGTATCTCAGATCCATACCTCCAAGGGTGCTGATCTTGCCTTTAATGGCCTAATTACCCTTTTGCATTGTCCATTAGCATTTTCAAAAGCCAGAGATTCGATTATTATTTGTCTACCTTCTGAATTTGGTATCATTCTATTCACTGCTAAATCAGTCTTTGTAAGAAATCAGTGAAGGTTTTTTTTGGGGCCTTGCATAACTTTTGTAAATGACTCAATTTTCTTTCCTACTTCTTAAATTCTGTCCCAAGCACTCAAGGCTACCATGTGGCATAAAGCCAGGGAGTTGTCATCATATAAATATTGTCTTTGTATATCAGCATAATCATCTGCTCTAAGAAGTTGATCTTGAACAATTTCCATAACTCTAGCCCTACTCCATTGTTCAATGGTCTTAGCCTTATCCTTCCACCAGGTCCTCCATTGTAATTGGAGACCAGCCTCTAAGACTGCTGTAACCAAATCTCTGCCCCCTTTTTTTATGATTTATTTATTTATTTATTATGTATACAGTGTTCTGCCGGCATGTATCCCTGCACACCAGAAGAGGACACCAGATCTCATTACAGATGGTTGTGAGCCACCATGTGGGTGCTGGGAATTGAACTCAGGACCTCTGGAAGGGCAGCTGTTGCTCTCAACCTCTGAGACATCTCTCCAGCCCCTCTCTCCAGTCTTGAGGGATAATTCTATTACAAGTTGACCATGAGTTTAACATCTGCTTCACAAAAGATGAGTGGATGTCATGTGAGACTATCACTTTTTTGAATCTCCTCAAATCTAACATTTGCATGGGAGTCCAGTCAGCTTATACCCAGTCTTGGGGATATCTACCTATCTACCATTTGGTAGTTCCTATAAGGTCACTGAACAAGTTAAGCTTGGCTGTTCAAAAGCCTTAGGCTGTTTCTCTGTAACCTTATAATGCAATGCTGAGATTGATTCTCTTTAAATTCTTCTGCCTGAGTCTGAATATCTCTATGATCTGTTTTAACAGGTTTTTCTAAAACTTTTATCTTGGCACACATATTAACCAACTTTTTGAATGATCTAACAGAAATTGTAACTGTGTGTTGCAGCACAGTTGTGTGGGTTCACGTGGATCCGTGGAAAGAAGACTCAGAGGCATCTTAAGAATGAATCTAGCCTTACTTGGCTACAGGGGGGAACAGCCCTGAAGGATAGAAGCACTATCCCTTTGCCTAGGGCATTTTTATTTCTCTCTAATTGCAGTTTAGCCAGTTAATTTCTGTACCTTCAAAGCAACCTAAAAGGAGCTCCCAGAGATAAAATACCAAGTGTAAATTACTTGATTTCTCAGGTGCCACGGTTTTCCAGGTTTCCTGAACCAAGTTTTGCATAGGCCTTTGATCCTTGGGAGACTCTCTGATCCTTGACTCTCAGACAAGATTCATATAGGGTGACAAGAGAAACAAAGGTGTGGTTAAACAAAGGAAGGATTAAGGCTAGGTGCAGCTCTCTGGAACCAGGCCAGGAGCTCAGCAGGACTCCAGCCACAAGAAATGATCAAACAAATAATACTTATAATTGACATTACATAAATCGCACCAACATTAATTATCCTCTCATTTAATTGTTCCATTTTCAGACCGTTTAATGTATAGTCAAACAGAGACCAAACACGTTCCATTGTAAGAATGTTTCCCATTTTTTTAATGTGGGGAAAAAAAAAACTTTCCTTTAACTAATTCCTCCCTTTAAGAAATCCCAATTGACTCACCAAATCTGCTGACAATGATGATTCAGAATGGGCCCAGAGAAAGCCAAAACCCACTAGGAGAGGAAAGAAGTGAAGGTCCAGCCATCTGCACGAGGAAGTGTGTGAAAGCTGCTAATTCTGGCATGTTTGGAGCCCCAAAACCTGTGGAGTTTGCTTCAGAGAGACTGCAACAAAAACTTAGCCAGCAGAGTAGGGCCTCTGGTCATGTGTAGCTCTGGCTTAAGCCAGTGAATTTGTGAATTCATGCCCCAAAAGTTGGACGCCAGATGTTGCTCGAATTTCTAAATGGTCTTGTGGTGATATATTGTGTACCCTAATAAATTTGCCTGAAGATCAGAGAACAGAACAAGCCACTAGATTAAACATAGAGGCCAGGCAGTGGTGGCACACACCTTTAATCTTAGCACTTGGGAGGCAGAGATCCGTCTGGATCTCTGTGAGTTCAAAGTCACCCTGAACTACATTGACTCAGTCTAGGAGAGAAACAGAGCCAGACAGTGGTGGCACACACCTTTAGTCCCAGTGTTTGGCTATCACATGCCTTTAATCCCAGAACTAGCAAAGTTGAGACGGGAAATGATATGGGTTTACAGAGAAAGGTATATAAGGTGTGAAGAGACTGGAATTAAGCCTTTTAGGCCGAGGAAGCTCTTTTGGCTGGAGCTCTTTCAGACTGGGGAGTTCTAGAGATGTGGCTTGTTCCTTTGTCTCTCTGATCTTTCAGCATTCACCCCAATATCAGACTCTGGGTTTTTTTTATAGAAAGACCATTTAGCAGTTCATGTTACATCTGGCGCCCAACTTGTGGGGTACGAATTCTTGAAAAAGCCGCTTGCCTGTGGACTTTCAGCCCCTGTCTCAGGCCTGAGCTATACATGGCCAGAATCTCCACCCTGCCTGGGCTGGACTCTCTAACCTGCTGGCCAAGTTTTTGTTGCAGCCCCTCTGCAGCAAATTCCATAGGTTTTTGGGCTCCAAAAACCACAGGAGTTAGCCACTTTTGCACGTCTCCTGTCCAGATGGCTGAATCTTTTGTTTTCTTCCTCTCCTGGTGGGTTTTTTCTTTCCTTGGGGCCCCTCCTCTGGCTGCTGCCACACCATCATCTGAATCATCACTTTCAGCAGATTTGATGAGTCAATTGGGATTTATTTATTTATTTATTTTTTGTTTTTTTTTGAGACAGGGTTCCGCTGTGTAGCTTTGTGCTTTTCCTGGAACTCACTCTGTAGCCCAGGCTGGGGATTTCTTAAAGGGAAGAATTAGTTAAAAGAAAGTTTTTCCCCACATTAAAAAAGGGAAACATTTACACGATGGAAGGCATTTGGTCTCTGTTTGACTATACATTAAACAGTCTGTAAATGGAACAGTTAAACGAGAGAATAATTAATATTGATGGGATTTATGTAATGTCAATTATAAGTATTATCTGTTTGATCATCTTTGTTTTATCACTAAAAAAGTTGGTTAATATGTGTGTCAAGATAAAAGTTTTAGAAAAACCTGTTAAAACAGATCATAGAGATATTCAGACCCAGACAGAGGAATTTAAAGAGAACCAATCTCAGCATTGCATTATAAGGTTACAGAGAAACAGCCTAAGGCTTTTGAACAGCCAAGCTTAACTTGTTCAGTGACCTTATAGGAACTACCAAATGGTAGATAGGTAGATATCCCCAAGACTGGGTATAAGCTGACTGGACTCCCATGCAAATGTTAGATTTGAGGAGATTCAAAAAAGTGATAGTCTCACATGACATCCACTCATCTTTTGTGAAGCAGATGTTAAACTCATGGTCAACTTGTAATAGAATTATCCTTCACGACTGGAAAGATTTGGTTACAGCAGTCTTAGAGGCTGGTCTCCAATTACAATGGAGGACCTGGTGGAAGGATGAGGCTAAGACCATTGAACAATGGAGTAGGGCTAGAGGTCTTGAAATCTCCCAAGACCAACTTCGTAGAGAGGGAGATTATGCTGATATACAAAGACAATCTTATATGATGACCATATCCTAGTTTTATGCTACATGGCAGCCTTGGATGCTTGGGACAGAATTTAAGAAGTAGGAAAGAAAATTGAGTCATTTACAAAAGTTACACAGGGCCCAAAAGAAAGCTTTACTGATTTCTTACAAAGACTGATTTTAGCAGTAAATAGAATGATACCAAATTCAGAAGCTAGACAGATAATATATCAAATGTTTCAATTGTGATAAACAAGATCACCTAAAAAGGGACTGTAAACAGGGCATTCCTAGAAATAATGTTTTCTCAAGAAATAATCCCAACAGAATGCCTCTCCCTTCTGGATTATGCAGGTGTTGCAAAGGCAGACATTGGACTAATGAATGTAGATCAACAAGGGACACACAAGGTAATCCCTTGCCTTTGCTGGTGGGAAATGCCCTGAGGGGCCTCTCACAAGCCCCCATGACAAATTCAGTTCAATCCTTTCCTGCCATCTTGGAGGAAACTCCTTCCCAGTGCAATTAAAGAACCTAATGACTATTGTAAGAAACCATACTGCTCTGGATGATACAACACCTTTAGAAAATAAAACAAAAATTTAAGGAGAAATTATAAATCAAAATTGATAAGGATTAGAACCTCCCCAAAGTTAGGGGTGGGGAAGGGTTTTGTTTTTGTCTTTGAGGAGAATGAAGGCTAAGGAATCTGAAGAACACTGGACAAATGAGACATCTAAAGAAAAAAGACAAATCATCCAGAAAAAATGTACCAAGAAAAAGAGTAAATTGGCCTATTGGTATAGCACATCACCAACAGGATAAAATTTCATAAGTCTTCCTAAATGTTTGCTTCTGCTGTTTTCTACAGGCACATAATGCAAATGGTCTTTATGTAATCCCAGTTCAATTAAAAATTAAAGCTGGCTTTGGAGTTGGAGCATGGCTCTCTCTTTCTGTAAAAATTCATGCTTGTTAAAAGGAAAAACCAAAATCTCTGTATCATGTCAGAAGAGCCACCTGATATGGGACAGAAGGAAATCCAAAATTAAGGGACTACTCTATTGCTATTAATCTCATGATCCTTTGGTTTTATTTGGACTCTTTAAAACTTTTCTTAAGGTATGGATTTCATATCAAAATTCATAAGATTTATATATATATTCTAAACCTTTGTCATGATATTAATGGTTATATAGAGTACTAACTAACTCTAGGAAAAAGGGTTCATCTAGCTTCCTGTACATGATTTTGGGTTTGAGTCTCCATCAGTTTTCTGCAGTGAACCAGGACCATACCTAACAGTGACTTTGAAGTCTCCAAAAAGATGATGGGACCCCACAATGACGATTCCATCAGGACTATGATCATGCCACCCAACTAACAAATACCACCCAAAGATCGGATTTGGACTACAAACTGCACAGGACAATATCGAGATGGCTAGCTGAGATGGTACAGCCTCACAGACTACTCTAATCAGGACTTGACCATAATCCCAAATTTGCTTTGTGTCCCCATAAGACTACCAATGCCCTAATCAGCAGGAAGTAGCCTAGAAACCTATACCCACATTCCCCCAAAAAATGGATTATGGGTGTTTGTCTTTGTTTAGGGGTTGGTTAAAAATTGTTATTGGTCATAGTCAATTTCTTTCTAAAAGAAGAAAGGGAGATATGATATAGAAATGTGTTATGTAGAAATGATAGGACAAAGGGTAGATTATTAAATCTACTCTGAAAAGAAATAACAGGGATATAGATATAAGATTAAAAGGTAGATTATTGAATCTACTTTTACAAAGCAACTACTAGTTTTAAATATTTTACATTGGATTGGATTTTTGTATATTGTATACAAATTATGTATATTGATACAAATTTAAGATTGATTTTTTTAGAAAATACTGTACATATATTTCTAATCTTGTTCAAGGTATGTACCTATACAGCTCATATAACAATGTAATGCAAATTACTAGTCCTTGAAAGTTATTATTACCAACTGGTTAGGATATAAAGAAATGAAAGTTAGTAGTTAGTCATTACAGTCGAACTTGTAGTCATATTAGGTATGTTTTCAAGGTCAAACAGAAATATATTTTAGATAGCCAGGTCATCTTCAAACACTTCAGAGATCTACAGAATATGTCATTTAAGATGTTATAATAACATGGATTCTTTCCTTATGACAATGAGACATGTCTACTCCTGGCAGCACCAGTCTACTTCAGAGAAGATTGTGGGCATCGAAGAAACTCCATATGGAGTTCACTTTCTTTGTGGCAAAAGTTAGTAACTGGGCAAGAAAATGCCCTTGCCTCAACTGCTGACAGTATGTTTGTCCAAACTGGACAAATAGGGCACACACACACAAAAGGACTGCCAAACCTTGCCAAGACAAAGTAGGAAGGCTCTTTAGAAAATCTTGCTTCACAGATGAGTCTGTCAGATATGCTAGGCCTGTAGGCTGAAGATGGATGCCCCAATGTTGCAGAGGAACCCTGGGTGACTGTCCAGGCAGCCAGCTGTTTCTGTCATTTCTCACATTGTTTGGAAGTTGCTTGTTTGCACTTCCTGTTTACTTAGGTAATATTATTTCCTTCTAGGGTCTCTGAGGGAATTGAAGATTAGATAGTTATAGTTTTTCTTGTTAATAAATTCAGAAAAGAAACTCCCTAAAGAGGTGTAAAGTGTATAAGTTTGAAAGACATCAAAGGATAGTTTTGAGTTGGTAATACAAGTTAGGATAGAAAGTGAATCAGGTACAACATTTTGGACTCACCAAAATAGGATAAATAATGGAGTATTTTCTCTGAATTCATCAAATGTTTATGAACTGGACATTGCTAATGTAATTCTTGACTATATATTATATATACTTATTATACTTATTGTATATAGTTTTTCTAGTAGTTATAACCTTTTATTATTTTAGACAAAAAAGGGGAAATGTGGTGACATATTTTGTACCCCAATAAATTTGCCTGAAGATCAGAGAACAGAACAAACCACTAGATTAGACATAGATGCCAGGCAGTGGTGGCACACACCTTTAATCCTAGCACTTGGCAGGCAGAGATCCGTCTGGATCTCTGTGAGTTCAAAGCCACCCTGGACTACATTGACTCAGTCTAGGAGAGAAAACAGAGCCAGGGAGTGGTGTCACATACCTTTAATCCCAGCACTAGCAAAGTTGAGACAGGAAATGATATGGGTGGGTGGAGAAAGGAATATAAGGCATGAGGAGACAGGAACTAAAGTCTTTTGGCTGAAGAAAGCTTTTCAGACTGAGTAGTCCTGGAGGTAAGACATGGCTTGTTCCTTTGTCTCTCTGATCTTTCAGCATTTACCCCAATATCAGGCTCTGGGTTTTTTTTTTTTTATTATAAAAAGACCATATAGCAGTTCATTGCATGGTCTTTTAATAAAAACCCCAGAGCCAGATATTAGGGTAAATGCTGAAAGATCAGAGAGACAAAGGAACAAGCCACAGCCACATCTTACCTCGTCAACTCCACGAATCCTCCTACTGAATGTCTCTGAGTCCTCCACCCAAAGGGGCCAGCTGAAAAGCTTTTAGCTCCTGTCTCCTCACCCTTATATACCTTTCTCTACCCAGCCATCACTTCCTTCCTAGTGCTGGGATTAATGGCATGTGTGTGTGCTTTCCAAATGCTGGGATTAAAGGTGTGAGATCTCAAGTGCTGGGATTAAAGGTGTGTGGTTCCCAAACACTGGGACTAAAGGTGTGTGCCACCACTGCCTGGCTCTGTTTCTCTCTTAGACTGACTCAATCTTATGTAGTCCAGGGTGGCTTTGAACTCACAGAGATCCAGACGGATCCCTGCCTAGGATTAAAGTGCTAGGATTAAAGGTGTGTGCCACCACTGCCTGGCCTCTAGGTATAATCTAGTGGTGTGTTCTGTTCTCTGATCTTCAGGTAAATTTATTGGGGTACAAAATATGTCACCACAGATATGCGCGGAGGATTTACTGTAAGTGTGATCACAAGACACTGTTGTGTACACGGGACTTAGGCTGAAAAGCAGCCCTTAGAGCAGAGGTCTGGAGCGCCGGAATTACTGCCCTTCTGGCGACCTGTCTCTGCCTGAGCGTGAAGACAGCCCTTCTCAGACCCCTGCTCTTGGGAGTGCGTGTGCTCCATACTCTGGGCCCTCCGCACTACAGCTGCCCCCCGCAGAGGCTTCACTGCTCAGGGTCCACTTGTGCCCCCTGTTTATTGAGTTGGCTCAATGTCGGGTGTGTTGGCTTCTCAGATTTTTTTTTTTTCCCCCGTGACAGGGTTTCTCTGTGTAGCCCTGGCTGTCCTGGAACTTGCTCACAGAGATCCGCCTGCCTCTGTCTCCCGAATGCTGGGATTAAAGGCATGTACCGCCACTGCCTGGCTCAGATCTGCCCTTAAAGATTCCTAGCCTTGCTGACACCCCAGCTTTCAAGGTAGCTTGTCCTTGGAGCCTCAGAACTGTGAAAGAATGAGTCCATGTCTGTCCTTTTCCTCCCTGCCTTTCTGGTGCGGGAGTTTGAACCTACGACCTTATGCGCGCTCTGACACTGAGGTACAGCCCAGCCTGAACCTTCATCAGTTGGCGGTACCTGCAGAGTGGCCCAAATGGAAGGTCTCCTGTAGAGTACCTCCAGAGCACTCCTGGAAACCAATCAGGTGGTGGAGGACGGTGAAGCTTCTACACAAACGGAAAATAGTCTTGCCTGGCCGCCAGAGAAAAACACCTTGAAAGATCCTGTAAGACGCGAACAGAAGTTGATGGATAGCTTAGGTTCCCAGGCAGCAGGGGTCAAACACGCCCACCCTCTATGTGCTTCATTTCCTAGTTCTGACCGCTCTGTGGGACCTCAGAAGAACACGTGGGTGCTGCTGGTGGGCAGCAGGGCCTCCAGCGGAGCCTCAGGTGCGCAGGGAATCCAGGCAGCCCCACACCTGTGCTAGTGGCCAGGCCCTGGGTGCTGCCTTTGTATTGATGGTTTCAACCCTGCTCCCCTCTGGGGCACCAGTCTGTGTCCATCCCCTGGAAAACAGACCTCCTTGGTCTGTGGGACACCCGTGACTCTTCAGAGGCAGGCGATAGTCCCAGGAACGATGCTTTGGCTCTAAGCTTTGTTCAATGGTAGTTTTCATGCACGCAAGCTTTTGGGCACCTCCTTCTGGTCTGTAAAGGCTGCCCGGCTGTGGGGAGACCTGGGCGCTAAGCCGGGAGCCTCCTCCTTGTCGCAGGAGGGTACCCGTAGCCGTGAGGGGGCCGCCACCTAGTGGTCACCACGAGCATCACCACAGTCTCGGCTTGAAGCACGCTGAGTGGAGCGGTCCCGGAGAACCTCCATCCTCAAGACCTCTCTGCAACCCACGCAGCGGGAAACGTGGTGTCCGCTTTGAAATGGAGAACCGGAGAAGTGCCGAGGACCAAAACAAACGGGAAAGAAGAGCCAGGAAGTAGGACAGGGAAGCAAGAAGTCCCGATGCGGAGAGAAACGGGGCGGGGGTGGGGGTGGGGGTGGGGGTAGGGACACGGCAGGGAGTCCAGGGAGTCAAGGGCAGCCTGGAGCCGAGCAACGCCGGAAGCAGCCATGCTGTGCATACCGGTTAGGGGGACGGGTGTGGGGAGGGGGCTCAGGGGAGGATGGAGGAGGAAATACAGTGGCGGGACAGAGGGGAGCAACCTGCACTATGGGGATAGCTCCCACACGGGGAACGATGCGTTGTTTGACGTCAGGGAGATGTGCATCTGGGGAGGCGTTTGGGATCTTTGGTATTGGCTGATCTGTGTCTGTCAAAGCCAAAGTCATAAGCTCCCTCCCTATGCACTGCTGTCCTGTGTGGCTTCCCCTAAGGTTGAGCTGCGTGGCTACTCTCAGGGTTGGGCTGGCCTGGCTGTGAACGTGTTTGGGCTGATGTCTGGCGCTTTCTCTCCCACACCTGTCTTTGCACGGACAGGGTGGGGCTCTTTCTGTCTCCTCCCTCGCTGTGTCCCTGGAGTCAGGCCGTCACTTGAAGACGGCCTGTACACAGCTGAGGTCCCTCGAGGTGTGCGCCCTGCAGTCAAAGCCAGGGAGCTCTTCCATAGAAGAGTTTGGGTCTTAGTGTCAGTCAGTCCTACAGTGGGTCCTTCATTAACATCAGCTGGGGAGGCCACTCGGACTCTGGTTCACAGGACCAACAGGGATGGGCCCCAGGTTTCTTAAAAACCGTGGGGCTGCAACTCCATACAGGACTGAATGGGGAGGGTGTGGAAAACTGGACAACAGTTAGAGGTTTTGGAGTATAAAACAGCCAAAAAGAAACTCAGAATCAAAAACATAACAAGACTGGGGCTGGAGAATTGACTCAGCGGTTACGAGCACTGACTGCTCTTCCAGAGGACCCGGGTTCAATTCCCAGCACCCACATGGCAGTTCACAACTGTCTGTAACTCCAGTTCCAGGGGATCTGACACCGTCACACCAATGCACATAAAATAAAGTTAAATAAATTATTAAAAAAAAACCATAACAAGACTGAGATGTCTCTGGCCTCACTTTCCTGTACAGCACCGCACAGCTTCACCGCAGCTCTGGACATGCAGCATGCTGGTGCCCTTACGACAAGCAGTGACCAGTGTCACCAAAATCCCTCAATGGTAGGCCTACTGTGTATGACTGTGGTGTTCAAATTGTACGAAAAATGCGTTCTGCTCTCATAGAAACATAATGGTTTAATTATGGAAAACAAAGACGTAGTATTGTCATCCCACCCTGCGTATCAAATGAATGTGTCTATGGATCGTTTTCTGCTAGAAAGCTTGATTTTAAAAATGGCTGTTTGAGTTGCTGACTTGAGTTTTATTTAAAAAAAAAATTGTTAAAAGCCAGGTACGGCGGCATGTGCCATAGTGTTGGGGAGCAGAGTCAGGCTGGTCTCAGGAGCTCCTTGGCAAGCCAGCCAGTCTAGCTGGAGGATCGAGCTTCCGGTTCAGTAAGAGATTCTGTCTCAAAGCAGCAGCAGCCAGTGACAAGCCAGAGGTGGGGGCAGGTAAAGATACAGACGTCCATCCTCCTGCAGGCTCCACAAATACACACACGCATGTGCACACACGCATGTGCACCTGCACACGCACACATAAAAACAGTGGCCCTGCACACACTTCTGCCATTCTGCACTGTGCACGTATATGAAGTAGCACTCTCAGCGTTGGCGATGGTCAACTTGGAACATCGATCGACTGAAAAACATTGAAGCTGTTTTACGTTCCAGGATCAAACATTTTAACCAGTTAATGTTAATGTCAAAATAGATGAGCGCATCATCTCATTAGTGCTCAGATTTGCTTTCATTGTCTGTGAGCAGTAAAATTAAATCATATACCAAAAATTGTGGACAATTTTTTTTATGATTCATGGTCACTAAATGTTTTATTTTTTAAATTAATTATTTATTTTATGTGCATTGGTGTTCTGCCTGCCTGCATGTCTGTGTGAGGGTGTTGGATCTCCTGTAACTGAAGTTGCAAGCAGTTGTGAGCTGCCATGTGGGTGCTGGGAATCGAACCTGGGTCCTCTGGAAGGGCAGCCAGTGCTCTTAACAGCTGAGCCATCTCTTCAGCCCCCTAAATGTTTGATTTTTATACCATTTTTGGGAGACAATCTGATTTTTTAATTTTAAAATTTGTCTCTATAAAGATTTGTTTTTGTATATGTGCATAGGTTTATTTTTTTTTTTATGTGCATCACGTGTGCCCAGTGCCTGTGGAAGGCAGAAGGCTGTCGGATCACCTGGAGCTGGAGTCACAGGCAGTTATGAGCCACCTGATGTGAGTACTGGGAACTGAACCCATGTCCTCTAGAAGAGCAGTGAGTGCTGTTGACACTGGGCTGTCTCACTGACATCTTATTCGTGTTTTTATGTGTGTATGAGTGTATGCCACGTGTGTGCAGGTCCCCGCTGGGGTGGTTTGAGTGAGAATGGCCCCCATAGGCTCATATATTTGAATGCTTGGTCCCTAGTTGGTGGAACTGTTTTGGGAAGGATTAGTAGGTGTGGCCTTGCTGGAAGTACATCACTGGGGTGGGCTTTGAGGTTTCAAAAGCCCATGGGAGACTCAGTCTCTCATTCTCTGTCTCCAACTTGTGGATCGGATGTAAGTTCTCAGCTACTGTCCAGCACCATGTCTGCCTGCCTGCTGCCAGGATCCTTGCCATGATGGTCGTGGACTCACCCTCTGAAACTGTAAGCAAGCCCCTAACTAAATGTTTTCTTGTAGATATAACCAACCGCCTTATTAAGTAAGAGACACAGAGCCAATGTAAAGATAAAAGCCCAAGAGGTCAGAGCTAAGAGCCTTACCGCTTTCTGCCAGCTAGCCTCTCCCGCCAAGAGACCTCTCCGAAAAGGGAGCTACTTCCTGTGTGTTTGCCTATAAATAAGAGTTCTGCTCTGCCTTCCCATTGGTTGTAAACCCAACTACGTGACTGCCTCGTCACTGCCCGTCTGTAAAGACCTCCAGGTCTTCTATGGTTGGTATTGAGATTAAGGGCGTGTGTCTCCAATGCTGGCTGTATCCTTGAACACACAGAGATCTACCTAGTTTTGCCTGCCGAGTGCTGGGATTAAAGGCGTGCACCACCACCGCCCTGGCTTTCGCTATGGCTTGCTAATAGCTCTGACCCCTAGGCAACTTTATTTATTAACATACAAATAAAATCACATTTCAGTACAAATAGAATACCACTATATTTTCTTTTATAAATTGCCTTAGTCATGGTGTTTCTTCACAGCCACAGAACACTGCGACAGAAGTTGGATTAGGGAAGTGGCCGAACGTTTTAAGTGGGGCTTAATGGGCCATGCCAGTAGAAGCATGGAAGGCAGGGGGCTGGGAGAAATGTAGACAGTGATGGTCCCACTCAAGAGGTTTCAGACGGGAAAAAATGTTAGAAACTGGACTAGATCGTTCTTGTGATATTTTAGCAAAGAAGGTGGCTGATTTCTGCCCTTGTCCTAAAAATCTTCCTGAAGCTAAATGGGAGAGTTTTGGATCAGTGTTGTTGGCAGAGATTTCAAGACTGCAGCAGGCTTTCTTTGGGGCCCCCAGCCAGCTCCCAAATCATGGCATGAATGAAGACTTGATATTAATTATGAAAGCTCAGCCTTAGCTTATGCATGCCCCACAGGCTCTCTTAACTTAAATTGACCTGTTTCTCTTCATCTACATTTTGCCTCAGGGCTTTTTACCTTTCTTTCATTCTGTATGTCCTACTTTCCTACTCTGTGTCTGTCTGTCTGGTGGATGCTTGACTGTCTGGCTCTGGGCATCTCCCTCTCTTTCTCCCTCGTTCTCTCAATTCCCTCTTCTTGAGCCTAGATTCCTCCTCCTACTTATTCTCTCTGCCCGCCAGCCCTGCCTATCCCTCTCCTGCCTATCCATTGGCTGTTCAGCTTTTTGTGAGACCAATCAGGTGCCTTAGGCAGGCAAAGCAACACATTTTTACATTGTTAAACAAATGCAGCAGAAACAAATGTAACACATCTTTATAGTTAAAGGGAATATTCTGCAACATAAACCAATGTACCATATCTTTGCCTAGTTAAGCAAATATTCCACAACACAAGACAGCCTAGGATTGCCTGTGATATGTGGTTTTAGTCATCACTCTTATGCAGATCTACAATGAAAACGAGCAAGTGAGGCAAAATAAATGCAAAATGTACAGTCGGAGGAGAAAAAGAGCACCAGGTAACAGACTGTTGGAACCAAGCCGTGTGCTCAAAGAAATGAGAAGTTTAAAGAAATCCTGGTGCTAAATGGAATAAAGGGAGAGGTGCCCTCAGGGAAAGACTACACCCAGCTAACCCTGCAACCTGTAGAAGGAAAAGGCCCAAGGAATGATTTGTCTTAAGCAGTGTTAATAAGTTGAAGTTTATGCAAATTAATTTAAGGAGGGGCCAGGATCCATCCCAAGCAGGCAGGAGAACTTGGCAGCTTCAGCCCTGTGGTTCTGTGAAGAGTAAATGTAATTAATTTTATCAATAAAAACCAGGAGTCAGATATTGGGATAAAAGCTGAAAGATCAGAGAAGCAGGAGAGCAGCCACAGTCTCTTCCTTCCTTTTCCATTCCTCCAGTCCAAAGGGACTGAGATCCTGACTCTTCCCTGCCTTATCACTTCCTGTTCCTCTCTGTACAGACCTCTAGACCTCTATGGCTAACTAGTGGCTAGCTCTGCCTTCTGATTCCAAGCAAGCTTTATTTGTCATAACACAAAATATCACACATTTCTCCCTTTTTGTCTAAATAAAAAACAAAGGTTTTAACTAGCATAGAAAAACTATATACAATAAGTACAATAACTATATACAAATATATACAGGCAAGAATTACTTTAACAATGCCAAATTACAAAACAATTTAACAAATTCAGAGAAAATACTTCATTATCTATCCTATCTTGGTGAGTCCAAAGTGTTGTACCTGATTCACTTCCTATCCTAACTTGTATTACCATTCCAAAGCTATCTTTTTTTTAAGTTTATTTATTATTTTTTTCCACAAAGCAATTGCATTTTCAACACAGAACAATACATGATTCACCAGCATACATGCATACATAAATCTGCATCCTGAGTCAAGGAAGGTAGAAACAATAAATTTCTTCACCTAAACAATTCCACTCTCAACCCAGTTCCAGCACACAGTTCCTAGGTCATCACTATAAACTCAAAATTGTCCCATTGCAATGAAATCTCCATTATGCACTTCATTTCTTAAGTCTCAAAATACAAATGATAAACTCTGATACTAGCCTTCTAAATATGACACATCCACAACCAAAATCCCTTTCGTGGTTTTCTCATTAAGTTCAAGAAGTTAAAAAAAAAAAAAAAGTAAAGGAACTACTTTAGCAGATATATTTCTTATTACTTCTTATATACTTCTTATATTCATTCCATCTTCTTAATTCTTATTTAAACTTACATTTACAACTAGTATCTTTACTTCTTACAAGCTTATTACTGTATGTTTTAGCACTACCTTAGATTCTTCTTGCAAGCTTATATTTTTAAAGGAACTCTATGAATCTATTTTACAAACTTATATAGGGCTACCATTAGCATCTATTTAACTTAGTAAACACCTAAAGATTTCTTAACACAGATCTAACAAGACTGTAGATGTAACCAACCGTCTTATTAAATAAGAAACACAGAGCCAATGTAAAGATAAAAGCCCAAGAGGTCAGAGCTAAGAGCCTTACCGCTTTCTGCCAGCTAGCCTCTCCCGCCAAGAGACCTCTCCGAAAAGGGAGCTACTTCCTGTGTGTTTGCCTATAAATAAGAGTTCTGCTCTGCCTTCCCATTGGTTGTAAACCCAACTACGTGACTGCCTCGTCACTGCCCGTCTGTAAAGACCTCCAGGTCTTCTATGGTTGGTATTGAGATTAAGGGCGTGTGTCTCCAATGCTGGCTGTATCCTTGAACACACAGAGATCTACCTAGTTCTGCTTACCAAGTGCTGGGATTAAAGGCGTGCACCACCACCGCCCTGGCTTTCGCTA
>CABHPR010102729.1:0-10608 GCA_902168415.1 Peromyscus melanophrys | reverse complement strand
GTAATATACGCATACTAAATAGAATTCACTCACATTAATTTGCAGGTTAATTTAGGGGTAATTTACATCTTTGGTGAGTTATATGGTGAAACACTCAGAGAAGGACCTAGAACATAGGAAATGCTTAGTAAAAGGTAGTGTGACAATTTATGCTGCTGAGTCCCCTAATCAGAGTTCTAGGTATTTATTCAAATCCTCCTTTGCTTCCCTCAGGGGTCAGTTAGTTTCCTTTATGTTGGTATTTACATTCAGACTTCAGTTATTTGTGGTAGTTATTTTTCTTTCTTTACATTTGTAGATAAAAATCTCTTCCCTTTTATCCTGTAGCTTACTGTCATACAATGTACGGATGCCGGTTAGTGACTGATCTTACTAATTTTAATGGTTTCCCCTTTAATCGAATGTACTTTGCAGGACTGAAGAGAATGAACTTTGGTAGTCCTCTGCTCTGATTGTTCTATGTGCCATTTCTTTCTCTTATCTAATTGCCAACCAGTCCTTCCTGACCATTTATAACTAATGAGGAAAATGTATGTTTCTGTTTCTGTACCCCAAGGCAGGATGCTAGCTTTTGGTATAAGGCAGAAATGTTTTCTACATTTAGGAGATGGTTTTATCTGGATTATTAGTTCTAAATCAAAATGGATTTTTAAATCAAAATGCTTTTTCAAGATCCATAAAAATGAACATTTGATTTTCTTCTCCGACCTGCTAATAAAAAAAAAAAAACTGGGCTTCCTCATATTGAGAGCGCTTCCCCTGAGGCTTTAGTCTGTGGAGGGCAGAGCTACAGAGTTAAAGCAGGCCATGAACCATCCAGGTGCTTACTTGAGGTAAACATTTGAAGGTTCTCCAGAAATATGAGTTTTTGAGATATAATTGTTTGAGTTGAGAGGTGACATTTATTGTCACTAGGGAGCAGTGAAGTTAGATGGGACGCAGGGATAGCTTTCGCTTGAACACTCTCATTTGGAATGTTGTCTTCAGATGTGTGGAATAAACAAATTGCACAGGCTTGCCAGTCCTGGGGTGCTTGGGGTTTCCTATCTGAAATTGGGATTTCCTACCAGAAATCTCTTCTGGCCTAGTCGACCACATACTGAATCACTCATTTTCCACCATGGTCAAGACCTACCTGTTGATGGACTTCTCTGATATGGTCTGGCTATCTCTCGTCTTTTGTGAGTCTGAGAACCTGATCACAATGGTCACTCTAAACTGTAGAGGTCTGAGGATTCTGGGTGTGAGGGCAGACAATGTGCACCTGCCTTCAGCACAAAGGGGCCCCCAAAGAAAGCAAAACAGTCTCCTCTTTTATTTCCCAGGTCCTAATATCAGGCCCCACCATCCCCTAGATCCCCCCACTTGCTCTGGTTCATCACAGACCCTCTTCGCACTGCGCCCTGGAATGGCCCTTGCCTCTCTGTGTTTTCTAGGCTGACAGCTCAGCACAATGCTCAACAAGCTGACATGAGCTCCGTGACTCTCCTCTGAAGTGTCTGACCGGTCTCTTAACTGTCTCTGCAACTGGAATGCCAGCCCAACAATGTCTTAGTGCTCTATGGGCCACCACGGTCACGGTGGCATCCGGTATATATTTAATTGAGTTGATCGTCATCTTTTCAGAGTCTGGTGCGGGTGTGCCTGTGTCTTTCACATTTACTGGTGAACCTTCACCAAATGTAGAGCTTCAGATCTTCTGCCTACTTCCTATCTGTGTTTGACTCAGCTTCTGTCCCCCTCATTTCCTAGCAAGATGAGGGAAAATGAAAGTTTCTGTTTGGGAAACTATCACGTGCAGTACTGACAATGACTTACAAAGGAAATCCCCAGAGAATAGAAAGGAGACAAACTCCTGACTGTATCCACAGGGAAGAGCCGAGAACAAAGCCTTTGCAGTCCGTAAGCACCACAGGACCACATGTTCTTCACCAGCCAGAGGACCCAGGGTACTTAAACCTGAGGTGTATGGAAGCTGTCTACTCTTTTAGAAAAGCTTTTGTGCTCCCCATGGAAATGAAGCATGCCGGGGGCACTGGCGAGTGAAGGACTTCCTTGGAGTCTAGAAGTCTGATGTGAACAAAAACAGCATCAGGCCCCTGGACCGGAGTTTTTTCCATGAGCACCAGGCTGGGGAAATCACAGATGTCTTGAGGAAGCTCCCTGATCCTGTCATCTGGGCTTGAACCTCTGCTAGACAGTGTGAGAAAATCCGAAAAGGCCTGAGGTTCGGTATTTCATTCCTCTTAAGAAACTAGGTATAACTGTCACTTAAAAATCCTTTTTGGAGTGTGTGTGTGTGTGTGTGTGTGTTGCTTGCATGTATGTCTGAACATTATGTGCATGTGGTGTCCACAGAGGCCAGACAGTGTCAGATTTCCTGGAACTGGAGATACAAATGATTGTTATCAGTCACATAGGCGCTGAGAATCAATCCTGGGTCCTCTGGAAGAGCAATTAGTGCTCTTAGCGTCTGAGCCATCCCTCCAGTCCCATAACTGCTTTAAAATTATTACTATTATTATTTTTTTTCAAGACAGAGTTTCTCTGTGTAGCCCTGGCTATCCTGGAACTTGTTCTGTAGACCAAGCTGGCCTTAAACTCACAGAGATCTGCCTGACTATGCCTCCTGAGTGCTGGGATTAAAGGCGTGCGCCACTGCCTCGCCTAAAATATTATTTATTAATTATCATTATGTGTGTGTGGTATTGGGGTGGGGAGTGAACCACAACACACATGTGAAGGTCAGAGGCCCACTTTGTGGAGTCAGTTCTCTCTTTCCACCTTTCTGTGGGTCCTAGAACTCAGGTCGACAGGCTTGTGCAGCAAATGCTTTACCTGCTGGACGATCTCTCCAGCCCATAAAACAGCTTCTCAATGGTCTCATTCACATCGTTTGAAAATTCAAGAAGAGAGTCAATTTCCAGAAAGTTTTCCTGTGGTATTTGTGACATCCAAAGAGATTACAAAAGATGTCTCTTCTCTTTTTCTCGCCGCTGTCCTCCCCACGTTGCCCACCTCTGTGGTGTTAGGAGATGCTCTACTCAGGGCAACTGCAGTGTGAGGCTCCCAGACCAACACAGCCTTTTCTTGATAACTACAAGCTGATGTGATGGTCAGAATCAACACTGAGGACCAAGTCTTTTCTTCCCTGTCCTACTGGAGAAGTGCCATGAGTTTGAGGTCATCCTGGACTACACAGTGAATTCCAGGATAGCCTGAGCTACACAGTGAATTCCGGGACAGCCTGGGCTACATAGTGAATTCCAGGATAGCCTGGGCTACAAAACAAAATCCTATCTCAAACAAACAGCAAGCTAGGCCCTTTCTCATTTTAAGAGGTCATATTATGGAGCAGCCAGAGGACCTCACCATGTACGAACCCTCAATTAGGATCTCCCAGCACACATAAGTATAAGCCAAAGAAACTCCTAGTCTATAAATTGCCTGATTGGTGGACTTCTGTTATTGCACCACAAAACGGGCCAAGACAGTATTTGTGCATGCATCAGTGGTTCATAACCCAAGAAAGTACTTCATTCCAAAGCCCTTAGGGAAAAGGTGACAGCAGGAGCCTGGCCCTGGCTCTGGACCTCTTGTTAAGAGCATCCTTCAGCACGATTAGTCTCCTTCGTGTTTCTGCTCTACAGTACTTTTTTTTTCTGAAACAAACTGTAGATTTACAGATTTTGTCATTAGGCTCCTGTGGGTGTCTCTTAGCAAGAGAATCCCGATTAGCAGCCATTTGGGTAGCACCAGTGCCACAAGAGAGTTGACACTGGAGTCCCACAGAAGATCAGGGTCCAGCCCAGTCACATGGTTAAGCAGTAGTGAAGCTGAAGGTTTTCTTTTCAAATCTCTGCTCCACAGCAGCATTTTCCTCCACACTCTTTGATTAATGGAGAAAACCAAGGACCACTTGTTTGTGTATTTATTACTAGTGCACATATGGTGGGGTATGCCATGGCATGCACATGGATGTTAGAGAACTAACTCCACAAAGTTGTCCTCTGACCTCCACATATCATTCCTCACCTTCCACCTCTATATGGGTTCCAGGGATTGAGCTCAGGGCATCAGGCCTGAATGGCAAGCATCTTTACCCATTGACCCCATCTTACTAGTCCCTGAAGGAATATTTGCTGATACAGTTTCAGGTGAGGGCTGTTTTGTGTCTCAAAAGCAGAGCTGTAATTTAGAGAAACAGGTCATGCCTTACCACTTAGTGCTGGGGCCCAGGGTGGTCAGCTTTCTGCCAGTAACTGAAGATAGGAAGGTTAAAACCGTCTCAACTCTGGCTCAGGAGGAGGCCCCAGAGGTGCATTCCTAGAAAGGCTGTGATTCATGGGAAACAGTGTTTCATGCATCAGGATGTCGCAGCTGGCCCTATGTCTGCTGATCCATCTCCACAGGCCTCTTCATTGTCCATGTGTTAGATGCCAGCAATCCTAATTTGATTCTTAATTAAGACACATGCGAAAGTCAAATTCCATTAAAGCCTCTTGCCTGCTCACCAGACTCCGAAAGAACCTTCTAGAAGACCAGCCATAGGATGGAAATGAGGTGTCTTGGGAAGAAGAGTTGGCCTTGAGCCTCCGATCTTCTCCTTGCTACAACTTGGCTGGCACATCACTTTGAGCTGGGTGCCTTGGGACATCCATCCATCTCACCTGTGGAACGAATGGGTTAATGCTCTGAGTATTGCATCTCACTAAAGCGCCACTTCAGCATGCAGCCCCCAGCCACTCGGTCATTGCAGTGCTATCACTGTGCCTGCCTCTTTGTTGGCAGGGATCTGGAGAATGGGGCACTGGGATTCTACCATGGCTACCTTTGCTGTAGGTATCTCCTGTGAATGCTTCCAAGGTTTTTACTTCATTTGCATGATCCTGGCACATGACCTTATCCTGAAAAGAGGTCACAGGACAGGGCATCTCTTTACATGAAGTAGACTGCCATACTAGGCCTAGCTTGAACATAAATGAGACCCCAAAGCCCACCTCCACAGTAGCACACTTCCTCCAACAAGGCCACACCTCCTAATAGTCCCACTCACAGTGGGTCAAGCATTCAAACACCTGAGTCTATAGGGGCCATTCCTGTTCAAACGACCACACTGCCCCAGCCCACTATAGTTAGCAAGATTATAAAAACATGAGGGGATATGGTTTCTGCTGTGGCCAAGTCTGGCACAATATCATGAGGACCTTAAAATGACCCCCAGTCTTTCCTGGGAGAAGCACGTTCTCTCTTAAATTATAAAATTCCCTCTCTAGTGAAGCCCAAAGCGATCCATGTGCCCTCCTGACTCTCTCATTTTCTCCTCTGTGAAATTAGTATTAATCACACTGACTGATCCTCCACAGGATGCCCCCAAACAGCCTCCAGCAACAGACCATTCATTGTCCTTGACATTGTTAATGGCTGAGGAGAAATCCCCCACTATTCTGGAGTTCTCTAGTCATGCACACTCAATTCTCAGATGACCTCATGAATCCAACATTGCCTTGAGAAGGAAAATAAGCTTCCAGAATCTTCTGGGCCCTTGCAAGAGAGAGGACATCATTACCACACTAAGACCTGCAAGAGAGAGCATCATTACCACACTAAGGCTTTTAAGTGGTTCTTTTCCGGCTCTTCCGAGGCTGGGAGGGAGGAGGGAGAACCAGAGCCTTTGTTTCCCAGCGGCAGCAGATTTCATGGCTGTTTGGTCTGGCTGTTTCCCTGGCTCCCAGAAGACCTCATGTTTTCACTTCCAGTGTCTAGAAAGCATTCAGTCTTGGGGAATGACCAGCCCCCTTTGTTGCCACAAAATGAAGTCACAGACCAAGCAATGAAACCTCTGTTTCCAGCCAACCGCTTGGTGTTTATGCCGTCTTGTCTCTATCTAAATCTGCAGGAGGAGAAGCACTGCACCTGATCCACCTGCCTGCCACCAGCAACGTGCCAGAGAATGCTCCACCTGCAACTTTGGTGCATGAGTTTTCCGTGAATTTATCAGTATCATTGTCACCTGTGATGCCAGGATTTCCCATGGTGGTCAACCCAAGTCCCTTCACTGAAGCCTTCAGGGTGAACAGACTATCAGGGACCAGCTTTGAGGTGAGCCGCTTCTGACTCGTGCCCCGTGTCTGTAAGAAGATACTCACAGGACTCCAGAGACCCTTCCTCTACTACTGCTCTAACTTCTCCTCTGCCAAGCGACCCCAGAGCCCCTGTGCTAGATGTCCAGCCTCCTCGGCCTTTCCTTCTCTTCTTCTGCAGTCCCCTTGAACATTCTGACCTCACATGTTACTGGGTGGTAGTGTGCACTAGCCTACCCTGTTCCTTGGAAGGGAGGAGGTGATTCTTGACATTGTGGGTCCTTGGTGACCCTGAATCTAGGGAGTCTACTCTGCTGTGACTCTGTGACTTTTTAGGGGACAATCTGAAAGAGCAAGTATATTTAGTATGAAAGACACACACCCATGTGTAAGCAGAAGTCTCAGTGTCTAGACCCGCAATGTGCACGTTTCCTTTCAGATGCCTCAGACCCAAATATTTGCACTCATGTGTCATGTCATGGTTGCTCTGTTTTCTAGCTTGTCGTCTGAGTTTTTCCCAAAGTTGTCACTTCTCCCTAGTGAGAGTCTGCCTGAGGACATCTTTAGGATCCAGGGTCTGGACTCGCTGGCCTTCAGCATTCTCCTCCTCAGTCCCCTTTCTCAACAGGTCTGGCAGCCTCCTGAACTTAGAGCCAGCTCTACTATGGGTCCCTTGGGTCCTTGTGGGACATACTGGGCTCAAGCCTGCCTAGTCTAGACTTAGTTGCTTCCGTGGGGTCCATACCGGTGTTCTTTTTGTTTTGTTTTTTGGTTTTTTGAGACAGAGTTTCTTTGTGTTGTTTTGGTGCCTGTCCTGGATCTTGCTCTGTAGACCAGTCTGGCCTCGAACTCACAGAGATCCACCTGGCTCTGCCTCCTGAGTACTGGGATTAAAGGTGTGCGCCGCCGCCGCCGCCGCCGCCGCCGCCGCCGCCGCCACCACCACCACCCAGCCAGTTCTTAAATGTAGCGCATCCTCTGCATTACTAGGGGAGCTTCAAAGAAAGAGGAAGGTCAGGGGCTGATAGCTGCCCTGTAGAATCCATTCCCTGAAGCCAGAGCCCAGTGTCTCTCCACTCTGGGATGGATTCAGTCAGTCTTCACATCATCATCCCATGGGAGTTCCCAGGACCCAGATGCTGGCTCCAGGATTCAGCTGCCCTGCCTATCTATTCCTAACATATGGCCTGCATTTGGTAGCTGCTGCCAGTCTGTTCCTCTAAGTCCTGACAACTCCTCACACTTACAGAGTACATCCTATGTTCTGGACACCACTGAAAATGATTCTCACACTCACTCCTGCTCTTGAAATCCTCAAGGTACCATGGCTCCACAGACGAGGAAAATGAAGCACAGAAAGACTGAGTTGTTTGTCCTAGCTTGCACAGCTAATATGTAGCTGACTGTGACTGGAAACCAGATCATCTAGCTCTGGAGATCTCATTAAAAAACAAAACAAAACATATTCAATTGAGCTGTTAATTCACAAGTAGACCCCACTACTGCCAAACAGAGGGTCTCCTTAGCCCTATAGGACTAGTGATGCCCCCCCCCCGGGGTGGGGGGAACGACATTCTACTGGATGAGAGTCTCTAAGGATAGCTCTGAGCCACCCAGGCAGGGGAGGGACAGGAGGTAGGACCCAGCAGCAGCCCAGGAGCTCTCCAAGGTCCTATGGAGGCCAGTGCCTTCCTCTCTTTCATCTCCCATGCTTAGTTTGACCTCTCTCTTGTCCTGTTAACTGTTCTGAGAGCTATGGACCCAAAACTTTGCTCAGCTTTGCTCAGGATGATGCTGAAGCCCACATACACAAAGCCAAACTTACGATTTTACCCCAGAATTCTGTAGCTAAACTGAAGCTCCCCACTCCGGACCTGGTGCCTCAAGAGAGCCCCTTCCCTCCCCTGACTCAGCCTCCCTGTATGTGAAGTGGAGTGATATTTGCCAATCTACAGTTGTCATGACAAATAAAACACCAAAGTGGCTTGGCAAGGGGCAGATCCATAAACATTTGTAAGCACTAGTGAGACCAGACAGTCTTTCCATTTCTGTTGGTAGCCGCATGATTCTTTTGGTTCTAAGATGCAAACGTTGGATGCTTGTGAGAAGTCTACTTGCCTCCTGTAGAGAGTCCCAGCTAGTTCCAAGGAGAAGGAAGCAGCAATAGGTGATGTGGAAGGAAAGGATCCATCTAACAGGATGTAAAGGAGGCTCCAGCCTGAGCAGGAAGCTGGTATATAAGGAGGCACTGGACTGTGTCTGCTGGCCGGGTGGATGTGTACTCCCCAAGCAGTTTCCACTACCCAGGGATGAAGTCAACCTTTGTACAGGGTTCTTAGTGCCAGATGGTGCTGGGCACAGCCCTTGAGTTAGCTCATTCAAGCTCCACAACGACCTTATGAAGCAGGTGTTACTTTATCCTTGTATTACAGATGGTAAGACTGAGGTGTGGGAAAGCTACATAATGGGAAATTGAGCTTTGAAGTCAGTTAGTTTGGATCAGAGTCTTTGCTTACGATGTGCTAGTCTGCCTCACCGTCCATAGACAGCACAGACAGCCCAGCTCTGGATAAGTGGCTATGAGGCGTATACACAGACAGGCTCTCTGTAGCCGCCAGGCCACCTCTTCCTTCTCCACCCTCATCCATCCTGTCTCCTTCCACTGTGCACATTCACACCTGTGGCTACCATCTCTTCTTGTAACCAGTCTAGATCTTGCAAGATCAAACCTCATACCTACCATCTCCTCCATGCAGCCCTCCATGCAGCCCTCTCTAAATAGAGATAGCTTACAGCAGACTCTTCTCCTTCCTGACCCTCACCTCTGTTACAAAGTGTCAGCAGCTCACCTAGCACAGCCTGGCTCCCTGAGTTATAGTCACGTGGGAACAAAGGCAGAAGGGTCAGCAACTCCCCTGGGATCACATGGAAGTTCAGCAGAGTAATGGACCAGAGCCAAGTGCTTTCATCATGTGCTGCTAAGTGTCCTGGTGTTAGCAGTCAAAGTTCTAGAAGAAATACAATGTTTCAGCTAGGGTTAGAGTACAAGGATAGAATACTAGCCTAGTATGTGTGAGGTTCTGGGCTCAATCCCCACTAATGCAAAAGAAGACAGAGAGGAAGACAGGGAGGAGGGACAGGAGAGAAGGAGATTAATCCTGGATGTCTGCTCACTCTGATGTCTACTCCAATAACAGCACCCCATAGGCTGAGTAACTTATGAAGAAAAGAAAGTGATTTTTCCTGTTCTGGAGGCTGGGTGTCCAAAGTTAAGGTGCTGGTACCTGGCCAGAGCCCTTGAGCTGCAGAAGAGCATGGCCAACACACCGTGGTGAGGGGACAAGGACGAGAGTGAGATGGTTAAAGAAGGAAGGCCTGGGAAGCTGGCTTGGCTCTGTGGCAGCCCACTCTCGAGACTGAAGCATTGATTCACTCAGGAGAATGGTGTGCTCACCATCCACTGCCTCTTACTGGTTAGCTCACATCAGCCAGTGATGGAACACTGGTCATTCCATTTCAACACGAGCATTTTAGGGGATAACTAACCCACAGAAATGTGCCTGGGCTTGCAGGAGCTGTGTCCAGGGTAGCTAAGGTGCCTGTCCAGGGGCCTAGTGCTAAGTGTGGAAGGTATTCAAATTCTGTGGCTTTCCATCTCCAGTTAACCACACCAGAATGTCTGGAATAGTTTTGCTTTTTCCTATGAAAAGCAGTATCACCCCCAGGAGTGCCTTCTGAGGAGTGTCCTGGGGGCGGGGCTTATGTTGGAAGGACTAAGGCAGAAGAGGAGCTGCCTCTGACAGTGAGTGAAGAATGGTCACCAGGAGGCAGGATGTGCCCTTCCTAGTCAGAGCCCCTTGTGAAGTGCTTGCATACAAAGCTGGCCTTTTGTGTGCACTGCTGAGAATCTTGCATTTTGTTTTAGGTTGTCACCACTGGGAAGGAGCAACTGGATTTTGAAACAGGACCAAAAATATTTGATTTGCAGATTTATGTTAAAGATGATGTTGGTGTCACAGACTTGCAGGTCCTAACTGTTCAGGTGACAGATGTGAACGAGCCGCCTCAGTTTCAAGGCAACTTGGCACAAGGTGAGACATACCCAGACAGTGGCATCATAGAGGACCCTGTGGGACAGAGCCAAACAGAAAAAGAAATGAAGAAGCAGCTGCTTCCTCAGAAAAGGCTGCTGCTTAACGAGCAGGGGAAAATGGAATGCCTTCCTCGGCACGCCCAGTCCTGACACCCAGCAGCTTTAGAGCCTTGCATCTGTGCTTCTCTCTGTCCCTCTCAGTCCTGGGAAGAACACTGAACGCAGGGAACTCCAAGTGGGAAATGTAGGGGAACCTGGGCTCAGCCCTCTGTAGGTTTGCCACCTTATTCTGCAGCCATTGTCCAGCTGTCTTGCTCTCTCTCACAGACTCTGTGGGTACCACATGCTCTGGGCCTGCCTGGGAGCCAGTGGGGATGACCTAAGGATGGAAATCTGGGGATGTGTCTTGGTGGCAGAATGCTTGCGTAACAC
>CABHPR010102720.1:0-17855 GCA_902168415.1 Peromyscus melanophrys | reverse complement strand
TTGCTACTGTTATGACTCGTAAATATCTGTTTTCCAATGGTCTTAGGCAACCCCTCTGTGGAAGATTCAATTGTCTCTGGGGTCGCGACCTGCAGATTGAGAATCTCTGTCTGGAGGCCGTGCCCTGACTTCCTTTCATGATGGACTATAATCTGTGAAAGGAAATAAACTCTGTCCTCTTCAAGTTGCTTTTGGTTATGATCTTTTACAAGAATAGAAACCTGGGGCTGGAGAGATGGCTCAGAGGTTAAGAGCACTGACTGTTCTCCCTGAGGTCCTGAGTTCAATTGCCAGCACCCACATGGTGACTCACAGCCACCTGTATTGAGATCTGGTACCTTCTTCCGGCCTGCAAGGACACATGCAGGCAGAATACTGTATACATAATAACTAAATAAATCTTTAAAAAAGGAATAGAAACCTAATTAAAACAAGGCTCTTGAGCAGGCCCCTTAATTCCTACTGTGGTATTTCCTACCGTGGTATTTCCTGCCAGGATCCTATTTCACAAGGCCAGGTTATGAAACATTCAAGTAAGTAAAATAGTTCTTGCTGAGATTCGGAATGATTCATTAGAGGAGTGGGTAGACCTCAGCCTTCAATGGATTCTGGACTGTAAATGACAATACATTAGCAGCAGCAAACCAAGTGTGGTGTTTTAAGGGAGAAAGTCATTGTCATTCTGAGTATGAGTGTATTGCAGAATTTTTCATCACCTTTGACTCCATCTTTATTCAGGAAGTACTTTTTAGATACATAGGTTTAATACTGTGTGCTAAGGAGATGCATCCAGAACATCTGCTTCCCGTTACAGAGGTGCGTTGTGGATGTCATTTAGTCTGGTCGTGCTAATGGTGTCAGAAGGCTTTTCTAGAACCCAGGGCTTTATCTGTGAGTGTTTTAAAGTGATCTGGATTCTAGCGAGGCATATAAATAAAGCATAGCTCCTAAGTGGAATTAGCCTTCGTGTAGAAATGATGACAAGGGTGGAGAACAGCCAATAAGAGTAGAGTAGGATGCGGTCAGTTCTGGGACCCATGGCAGGTGACCAATAGGAAGACAGTTCTTGATGGGTCACACTGGGACTCCCAAAAATGAGGAAGTGTAGCTGGTAAGACTCCCCACTACCATTTATTAGAGAGGCAGCCTTTCCTCCACAGTGTGTTTTGTGAACTCCTGTCAGAAATTAGGTCTCTGTAGCTAGGTGGGCTCTCGGTCCTCTCTTCTCCGGCGTCCATCTATATGTCTGTTTTTACGGCAGTGTCATAGAGTTTGGTTACTATGATCTGCAGTATAACCTGAGATGAGCATTGTTCTTTCTGCTAAGGATTGCTCTGGCTATTGGGGGTCTTTTGTGCTCCCACATGAATTTTAGGACTTTTTTTTTTCTACTTCTTTGAAAAATAGCTTCGGGATTTTGATGGGGATTGCTTTGAATCTGTGGATCATTTTCAATAATGCAGCTATTTTTTATACTATCCCGTCAGAACATTCCCATGGGAGGCTTTTCCTTCCAGTTTCTTCTCCGAGTTGTGTTTTAAGTTTCCATCACACAGATATTTCCCCTCTTTTTATTAGGTTTATTTCCCATTGGATTTTTTAAAGCTATTGGAAATGATTTCCCCCCCTCAGGTGTTTTTGACAAGTTTGTTGATGGTTCGTAGAAAAGATGCCTACTTTTCTTTGTTGGTTTTATTCCCTGCCACTCTTCTGAAAGTGTTTACCAAGTCTAAGGATTTTCTGGTAGGAGCCAGGCATGGGAGCACACACTTTCAGTCCCAACACTCTGAAGGCTACAACAGGAGGATCACCATGAGTTTGAGGCTCACTGAGCTTCCCAGTGAGTTCTAGGCCAGCCAGTACCAGTACAACAATGAGACCCTAGCTCAACACTAAACTCGGCCAGTAAGGTGTGGTGGTGCATGCCTTCAATCCTAAGACTTGGGCGATAGAGGTAGACAGCTAGATCTCTGAGTTCAAGCCCAGCCTGGTCTACATAGCAAGTTCTGGGCTAGCCAAAGCTACAAAAATAAACAACAGAAACCTAGAGCAAACCAAACAAAAAACAGCAATGCAAAGATTCTGGTGGAGTCTTCAGGATCTTTTGAGGAAAGATCACATCATGTGGAAACAGGGATAAATTGACTTTTTTCTGTCCCGTGTGTGTTTCTTTCACTTTTCTCTCGCCTTACTACTAGTCCAGTAAACTTCTAGCACTGTATTGAAAAGAGTGGGCATTGTTTACTCTTGTCGCCTTTCTAATTTTACAGGAAATTCCCCAGTTAGTGCAGTGTCATACTTAGTCTTACTGTGTTGAGGTACAGTCCTGTTTCTGCTTTCTCAAGGGCTTTGTCACGAAGGGATGCCCAGTTCTAGCTGACACTGGGGAACATGACTTTGCTTAAGCACTCTACAAACTCTGGTTTTGGTCGGTCAGCCTAGGAGTTGGTCAGTCTTGCTTATCTTTTCAGAGAAGCAACTTTTTGATAACCCAGACTGGTCTTGGCTGAGTCTCGCCTCTCAGTCTGGATCTCTTATTGGTGATTCAAGCCATTTCCATTTGAGGTTGTTACTGAGAGCTGTACTACTTCTCGTCATTGTGTGGTTGTTTTTCTGGTTGGGTGGATAGTGTTCATCCTTTTCTTTTCCCTGTCCCTGTTAGGAGTTTGCTGGTTTACTGTGTCGACCCAGCTTTGTCCTTCATTCCTTCCAGATTTTATCATTTCTTCTGCTCTTGTGTTGAGAATATCTTTTCCTCCTCTGTGGATAGTATATACATCATTCTCTAAGTGTCTTCTGCGGTGCTGGCTTGTTGGCCATGAACTTAGACTGTGCTTTCCTTGAGATGCCTTCATTTCTCAATCAAATGTAAATGATAGCTGCTGGATACAGTAATCTTGGTCATCAGTCATTGACATTCGGCTACTGGAATTTTCAGTCCTATTCTTTCCTGCTTTTTGGGTTGAGGATGAGAGAGATGATGCTCTGTGTCTCTGTAGATGGGTTGGCACTTTCCATTAATATTGTTTCCTTGTATTTTTGACATCTTGTCTAGTCCACGTCATGGAGAGTTCCTCTGGCCGTGTCTATCTGTGTGTGATTCTAGATGCCTCTTGGGTTTGTCTGTCCGTTTTCTTTCTCTAGATTTGGGGGATTTTCTGTAGTAAGTTCATTGACTATACAATAAAACAGTGAAAATATTAAGGAAGTGTAACAATGGGGAACATGTGGAGAAAGAAAGAAGCCAAGTGTGGTGGCCCACACCAGTAATCTAGGCACTTGGGAAGCTATGCTACATCATGAGTTCAAGGCCAGCATGGGCTAGAGAATGAGAAACAAACAAACAAAAATTGAAAAAAAAATAAACAAGGATTTTCCCAATAATGACAAAACAAATATAAACAAAGCTAGATGAATATATGAAAATATAAAAGCATTTCCACCTTTTGGTGTTTTTAATATGATAAAAATGAAAATATTCATGAAAGTGTAGTAAGAAGAGGAACATTTAACATGTCTCTTAAATCAGTTCCTTTGTGGGAGCCCGTTCTCGGGTTCCTTGTGACTTTACCCAGCAGGTCTGCATAGAGGATGATTAAGACCACGGGCTTGAGTGCAGGTGTCTGAGATGGTCTGCACTTGGCTGTGCTGAGCGGAGGTCTTTTGCTCCACCCCTTGGCGTCTCTATAAATACCCTGGGGCAGAGCCAGTCGGGGCCTGTTGGAACAGGTTCCAGGCCCTCTCGAGGCTATCCTTTATTTTCTATCTGTTTATCTCTGTAATATTCTCCCCAATATAAATCTTTCTATCTAATATTTCCTGCTGCTCACACTCAAGAAAACTCTGGGGAGCTGTGGGGTTGGTGGGTAAACGCCCCACATTCCTTCCTCGGCAAACTGACCTTTAAAGGTCAAGAACTGAGCTTTTTCCTGTCGTCCCAGCACTGACTTGGAGGGACCTTTGAGTTCATTGCACGTGCTATCATTTCAGCTAACTGATCGTGTCTTGTTAGTTTTGAGGTGTATCCCGGGAGGCCTGCTCTCCAGCCTCTCCTACTTTTAGGGTTCCCTTTGGCTGGGAGAGCCCACTTCTTTCCCTTGCTACAGCTAAGCAATCAGAGCTGGTTTGAAAGTGGACAGCACCAGAAAAGACCACGTGTTCATACTTCTCCAGCATTGCTACCCTGCACAGGACCCTCTGAGTGGGTAGCAGGCTGGCCTGTTCCTTCTTTGTAAAGCACACAGCCACATCCTTGAAAGTCACTGATTAGTAGAGCCTGGCAGGTAAAGTGATAGCTGCCCATCAGATCTTTGACAAATGGCCCAGGTAGCTTTTTGGCAAATGGAGGTCATCATGTGCACTGTGTGGTAGTCATCACAAACCAAACCTTCAAGCCTTGTGCCATTTAATTTTTACTTTAGAAGTGAAAGCTTCTGTGCTGGGGGCGGGATGGGGTGGGGAGATGCATCTTGGTGACAAAGGCTTTAAACACAAGCCCTGAGTTGGATCTCTAACATTACAAGAAAAAAAGAAGAAAAACTGAGAAAAGAGAGAGAAGGGAGGGAGGGAGGAGGGGGAGAGAGAGAGAGAGGGAGAGGGAGGGGGAGAGGGAGAGGGAGAGGGAGAGGGAGAGGGAACTTCTATGGTTTTGAGCCACAGAACTGACCAGTAACTGAATTGCTCATATTTTTGATGGTGCCCTTCATATTCTGCACTATAGCAGCACATTTGTCCTGCATGCTGAGGGAAGGAAGCGGCACATATGTACTGCTGATAGTTCTGAGTCAACCTTCAATTTAGATGTCATCATAAGGGCAGTTCCAGAGGAGTGTGAGACCCGGTAGCCTTGATGTATGTGAACCTCCCCTGCCCCACAGGGAGAGGACGATATGAAGCAGAGCTCCACCATCATCAACCATATGACCAGAAACTAAACCTTGAAATGACGGGCTGCTTTTATTTCTTCTCTCTACACAGCCTGCCTAAAGATGAGCTAGAAGACAGATCTTTAAGATGTCAACTCATTACCAAATTACCAGATTGCCGATTTTCTGAATAGAGCATAGATTAAACATTCAATTCCTGGCAGGCATGGTGACACACGCCTTTAATCCCAGAACTCTGGAGGTAGAGGTGGGCGAATCTCTCTGAGTTGGAGGACAGCCAGGGCTACACAGAGAAACCCTGTCTTGAAAAGAAAAAAAAGATTGAATTTCTGGTTTTTGCCTGTATGCCGATCAGCACAGAGCAGTTGCATTTTCAATGACGTGCATTGTGAACCTGTAGAGTTACACAATTATTAGAGTCATAAAACTAAACTAAAAAGTATTCCAAAAACAACACATTAATGTTGCTGCAAGCTAGAATAGTTATGTTAGTGTTGGTTTTTGGATGTGACAGGTGGTTCAAGAGGACGCTATAACAAATTCCTGGGGACTAAGGAGTTTGTTATTAACACCATGGCAACATCAAGGTTGGGGCTCCAGAGTGTTCAGGCCCCAACACCAGAGAGAGACCTTGTGGCTTCTTTTTATACTTTTTGTAGGGTGGAAGGTACGCAGGAAGTGCCCGCAGCCAGGCTCCCTGATTCATGGCAGGAGGCAGGGAAGGGGGCAGGGAACAAGATGTGACACCATTTGATGAAGAGTCACGTCCCTAAAATCACTGTCAGGGATACTCACTGAAAAGTGACTCCTTAAAAGCTAAGGCTTGAGCAGCTGTAATCCCAGGACACAGAGGCTGAGGCAAAAGAATTGTTGCACGTTCAAGACTGGGTTACAAAATGTGTACCAGGCCAACCAGGGCTACATAAAAAACTGTCTCAAGAATTATTTGTGTGTGTATGTGTGTGTGTGTGTGTGTGTGTGTGTGTGTGTGTGTGTGTATGTGTGTATGTATGTATGTATAACTTAGAAAAATGTCATAACAAGACCCATTATAATGAGTAATTAAGATACACTCATAAGAAACGCTTCTTAGGGGACTGGAGAAATGGCTTAGCAGTTAAGAGTACATACTCTTACAAAGGACCCAATTTAAGTTCCCAGCATCAGTGACAGCTGACTGGCTCCCAATGCCTGTAATTTCAGTTGCAGTTGAATGTAACATCTCTGGTCTCCAAGGGCACCTGCACTCATATGTACACACCCCACCCAATGAACACACATACACAATTAAAAATATTAAAAATAAACATTTTAAAAACATTTTTAATGGGAAAATACCTGAAGAGCAAACAAAGGAACCCTACAAAGGGGACTAGGGATGTAGCTTGATTGCAGAGGTTTCAGGACCCAGCACTGTGAAAATAAGGAACATTTATAATCCTGGAGCTGGGGGTGCAGCCAATACTAGAGCATGTGCTAAGCATGCTCCAAAATGAAAAAAAAAAAAGACAGAACACATAATTGTAAGCTCGTGGAGGTATCTGAGACTATGGTGGTGTTTTCTCTGCACGGGTCCTGCCCTCTCCTACAGGCTGTCTGAAGGCCCCTCCCAGGCTAGTCACTGGAACACAAATGTTAAAAGGTCTTTTAATAAAAAAACCCGGAGCCTGGTATTGGGGTGACAGCTGAAAGATCAAAGAAGCAGCGCAAGCCACAGCCACCACCTCTTCCCTCACCAACTCCTCCGCCTGAAGGAGCTCCAGCGGAGAGGGCTTCAGCCGAAAGAGCCTTCTAGCTGAAAGGGACGCTTCTGTCAAAAAGCCTTTAGTTCCTGTCTCCTCACTCCATATATACCTTTCTCTGCCCTGCCATATTACTTCCTGGGATTAAAGGCGTGTGTGCTTCCAAGCAAAGGCATGAGATCTCAAGTGCTGGGATTAAAGGTGTGTGTCACCACTGCCTGGCTCTGTTTTCTCTCCCAGACTAAGTCAATCTCATGTAGTCCAAGATGGCTTTGAACTCACAGAGATCTGGATCTCTGCCTCCTGAGTGCTAGGATTAAATGTGTGTGCCACCACTGCCTGGCCTCTATGTCTAATCTAGTGGCTTGTTCTGTTCTCTGATCTTCAGGCAAATTTTATTAGGGTATACGGTATATCACCACAAGTCACCCTTCCTTGTTTTGTCTTGTTGGTTTGTATTTGTTTCATTCTCTTTTCCATGTGTGTGTGCATGTAGAGTTCAGGCTTAGTGGCAGGTGCCTTTGCCCTCTGCCTCTGTTCACCTTTTCACTCTAGTTTTATTGCCTTTATGAGGGAGGATCCTGATAATGAGACTCTGGTCCACAGTGAAGGAAAAGCTAATGGTTGGTTCTTCATTGCATTGATAATACAAACATGGCATTGGCTGTGTTATCTCAGAGCTACAATGATGCACAAGGTTGATGGGTCCCAGCTCCACTCCCCAAAGGCCCTACCATTCAGTCCTCTGAGCCTGCTACACTGCCCTGTAGCTGCTTGTGAGGAGTGGGCTGAGCTGCCCATCTTGCTGGAACACTTGAATTGAGTGTTTATGGCACAGCTCAAGCGTCAACCAGAAGAGATGAATTGTGGGAGAATACCCAGGCCAACAAGAGCGTCTGTGCAGTGGTCAGATTCTGCCGTATATTAAACACCCACATGTAATTCACTTTCCCAAGGAAAGGGTTGTAGTCTGCCTCCATTCAAGTCTGACTCACTCAGAAAGCAGTGAGTCACCTTCTCTGGAAAGATGGGAAGTTCTGCACAGGAGCATGGGGTGGGGGTGGGGGGCTATGAAAGCTGAAACTAGATTCCAGTCCTGTACCTTTTTTATACTGAGTCATGTGACTTTGGGCACAGTTCCTCCTCTGTGAAATGGGGATAAAGTGTCAAAATCTATAATTAAGCTGGGGATGTAGCTGATTGCTGGAATGCTTACCTAGCATGCCCTGGTTTCAACCTCAAGTGCCATATAAACTGTCTATAGTGACTCATGCCTGTAATCCCAACACTTTAGAGGTGGAATCAGGGGTCCAAAGTGACTACATAAAACAGTATCTCAAAAAAACAAGTTGACATATCACAAAGATATTTGCACATCAGTGTTTATTCACAATAATTAAATTATGGAACCAACCTAGGTGTCCAACAACAGGAATAGATAAGGAAAATGTGATGTACATACACAATCGAATTTTCTTCAGCAATGAAGAATAAAATCATGTTGTTTGCAGAAAAATGGATACAAGTAGATTAAAGCAATCACAGAAAGACAAATATGTTTTCTCTCCTTTGTGCTTGGTGAATTTCATATAAATATCTACGATCACACATGTATGTGTATCTATGTAGTATATATGTGTGTATATAGAAGAAAAACTGTCTAGGAGGACAGAGAAGATCAACAGGAGTGAAAAGGGGTAGAGATATGAAAGGGAGTGTGTTCCATGTATAATATACACATATATGAAACTTAAAGATCAAATAATTACCACAACAAGCAGAAGCCTATGACTCAAAACTATCTTTTCTTTCAGGATGACTTTGGGAATCTTTGCAAATTGTATATTCTGCTTGAAAGTCAAATACTTACCTCGTCAACAGAAGAAAAAGCTGCAAGCTGATATTAAAGAAAATGGTGGAAAGTTTTCCTTTTTATTAAATCCTCAGGTATTTCCAAATCTCTCTGATTAATATGAACTTTTAGGGAACCCAGCTCGTTAGAGAGTAAGTAGAGAAGACTGGCAACAGGAGACCCTGGGCCATGGTCCCCTGGGGGATGGACCAGAAGAAGCAGAGGATGCCAGAGGACCCAGCCCAGTCTTCTGCTCTGGGAGTTTCCTAACATTGTGCCTGCCCTGTGAATCTGCTATCATTCGGGTTTAGCCAAAGATGTAAACAGAATTTCAGACCAGCCACACCTGTTCTTAAAAGAGAAAAGTCATATTGTACCTGCTTGCAAACGGCACGCTGTGTCACTGGCCAGTGGGTCAGCGCAGGACTGACCGCTGGAGGCCGAAGTGCAATGTGAACTAGTTAGTCCTTTCATGGGGAGCTTATCTCATAAGAGCTGAAGGAAGCTACTGCTTCTCAAGAGGTGAACTGAGGTCTAAGCATTCAGATACGGTTTCACAAGGGGACGCTATCTTAAAAATGTTAAGGCAATTTCCCCTTTTTTAAGAAGACAAAATGGAAGTCTAAAGGCATGTCTCAGAATTGCTGGCCCTGTCTTTTCCTCTTCCCTCTGTTGATAGGTCTGACCCTGGCTGCCTCTCCCTGCATCCATCCCAGGTACTAGCCATAGAGAGCCTCATCTACTCTAGGAGGCAAGTTCAATTCCAGCAGGGTACCACAAAGAGAATATCCCCACTTGCCTCCAATTCAGGCACAGTTGTGCATGTTTCCATCACATGGCTTCCTGACTTCCTAGGCTCACCATTCCCATGGGTGGACAGATGGAAATGTAGTAAGTGAGTAGTAAGTAAGCCTGGAAGCGGTGGCGCAGGCCTTTAGTCCCAGCACTCGGGAGGCAGAGACAGGCAGATCTCTGAGTTCGAGGCCAGCCTGGTCTACAGAGTGAGATCTAGGACAGGCACCAAAACTACACAGAGAAACCATGTCTCGAAAAAACACAAACAAGAAAAAGAAAAAAGAAAAGTAATAAGTAAGCCAGGCAGTGGTGGCGCACACCTTTAATTCCAGCACTTGAGAGCCAGAGGCAGGTGGATCTCTGAGTTCAAGGCCAGCATGGTCTACAGAGCAAGTTCCAGGAGAGCCAGGGCAGCTGCAAGTAATAAGTAAGCTGTCTTCTGGGTAAAGAGCTGCTCATGGTCTCTGCTGTTTGGGAAACTCTCACATGCTGTGTATGAGACCTTTCAGACTTTTATTTATTTATTTTTACCAATGTATATAAATGTTTGAAATGAGCACGGCAGCAGTGATAAAGGAGACGCAAAGCCAGATGTGGTGGCTCACATCTGTAATCTCAGCACTTGGAAGGCTGAGGTGGGAGGATCAAGTTCCAGATGAGGCTGGGCTACACAAGACTGCCTTAAAAGGAAAAATACAATCAGACATCACAATAAGTAAACATCTACATATACCTAAGGATGAAGAATGAACTTGAAGATAAACTTTTTTTAAGTGGAAAAGCAAGCTCAGATAGTATGAAAGCATGCTACCCTTTGTTCAGTTATACCTGGTGTGCAAAGAAGAGCTCTGGAAATATCTATGAGGAGCAAATCACAGTAGTACCTGTGGGGGAGGCACTGGAGAAATGGGGGGGGGGGTTAGCAAGTCCCTATTATTACTTTATAGATATCTACAATATGCATGTACTCTTTATCACACTATATAAAAAAATTGGAGACTGGGGTGATGGTTCAGTGGGCAAAGTGCTTGCCACACCATCTTAAAGATCTGAGTTTGGCCCCCCAGACCCCATGTAAATGAAGAAACATGGTCTGTAATCCCTGAGCTCCTACAGTAAAATGGGAAGTGGAAACGGAAGAATCCCTGTAACCTATTGGCATATATATATATATATGTATATACATATATATATAATCTGTGACAAATGAAAAAAAAGAGATCCTATCTCAAACAAGGTAGACATGAAGACTGACATCCAAAGTTGTCCTCTGACCTTGACATGCACAGTGTAGCTTATGTGTGCACCCACACTCACACAGATGAACAAACACATCACTCACATACACACATGTGTGTACTCCCAGTTTTTAAAAAACTAAGTAGAACTACAGAGTAGCAAAATATACTTTTTGGTAGCTCCCCTTCCTTCCTTCCTTCCTTCCTTCCTTCCTTCCTTCCTTCCTTCCTTCCTTCCTTCCTTCCTTCCTTCCTTTTGTTTTTTGATTTTTGAGACAGGGTTGCTCTGTATAACAGCCCTGATGGTCCTGGAACTCTCTCTGTAGACCAGGCTGGCCTCAAACTCACAGAGATCTGCCTGCCTCTGCCTCAAGAAGTAACAGGACACCTCCATAAAGATGTATGCATGAGTACATTCACAGCATGGAGAACTTGGAAGTAACCTGTGATGTAGACCATCCGTACCCAAAGTGTAATCACTGTTGGCATAGGGCAGGGGATGTCGCTTAGTGGTAGAGCGCTTTCCCAGCATGATCATGGCTCTAGGTTTGTTCTAAAACTGTGGTTGGGGGTGGGGCGGGGTGGGGCGGGGGGGGGGGGGACGACAATACAACAACCTGTTTATTTTTAAAGTTTTTCTAGAACTGCAAATTTTAATGTTTTCCAAAATCTGAAATAAATCATTATGAATCACCTTAAAATAAGACCTTTGGGGGTTAAAGTTACAGATACAAATACTGTTGTTAAATTTTGATTTTGCTGCTGTATAATGAACTTACTGTTTTTCCTTAGTGCACACATGTAATCTTAGACAATGCTGACATCGTCCTGAGTCGGTGTCAACTGAACTCCATCCAAAAGAATGATGTCCAGATTGCAAACCCAGATTTCATCTGGGACTCTGTCAAAGAGAGGAGACTATTGGATGTGAAGGATTATGATCCCAAGTCACTGGCTACAATGCCACCGCCAAGTGGAAAGAGCTGTGCTGGTGAGTGCGTCCTACCAAGCACTTAATGATTATAGATGCCATGGTAGACATTTGGAGGACATGTCAGCAATGTTATGAGGAAAAACAAATCATCCAGGAATACTACAAAATAATTATGCTTCATTTTACCACAGAAACAGGAAATAAAATCCAGAAAGATAAAAGGCCAGCTTAGCAACAGATATAGATTTTTCAATGTGAAATCTAGTGAAGTCAGGCTCAAAATGGACTAAAAAACCCTGATGGTCTCAAAATATTTGATGTGTAATTTTCTTTAAAAATCATTATATTTTAATTTCTTTATTTTGTGTATGTGTGTAAATGTATGCCCCATGGTGTACTTGCGGAGGTCAGAGGACAAGCATGGGTATTGTCCTTTGGGATGCTGTCCATCTCCTTTCAGACAGGGTCTCCCACTGGTGTGGACTCACTAATTATCTAAGATGGCTTGTGAGGGAGCCCCAGGCATCCCTCTGTTTCCTCCTCCCCAGCACTGGGATTCTTAGATTGCCCTGTTATTCTCAACCTTTTGCTTAGGGGCTGGATAAAACTCGGGTCCTCATGCTTGCAAAGTGCTTTACTATCTCCACCATCCCCAGGCCTGTGTATAATTTTAACCTGGGGTAGAATAATCCTTGGTGTTAAGAAAGTCATTGCTGGGCTGGTGAGATGGTACAGGATGATCACTGGAGCCTTGGAGTTCATGGCCAGCTCGGACAACAGGGTGAAACCTTCAACTTAAAAGTATCCAAAAACCCAACAAACAAAACAGAACGGAGGCTGAGAGTGTGGCTCAGCAATAGAGTGTTTACCTAGTATGCGTAAGGCCCTGAGTTTGAGTCTGCAGAACACTGAACGGGGAGGGGAATTATAGAGCAAATATCACTATTTAAGAATCATAACAAGGTCGGGTGGTGGTGGCACACACCTTTAATCCCAGCACTCGGGAGGCAGAGGCAGGTAGATCTGAGTTCAAGACCAGTCTGGTCTATAGAGTGAGTTCCACCGACAGCCAGGGCTACACAGAGAAACCCTGTCTTGAAAAAACAAAACAAACAAACAAGCAAAAGAACTTAATAATTCTAGCAGTTAGATTCACAGTTAATTATAAGTCTTTGAACAGTCAACAAGTTTTCCTTTTATTTCTAGAGGTGGAAACAGAAGATGTGTCTTTGGACAACACCCCAGAGAATGAAAACACCCAAGTCACTCAGTAAGCAAACTGTTTTGTAAACTTCAGTCACAGTATTAAAAATACAAATATGCTGAGGTGGTGATGCCTGCCTGTTACCAGCACTTGGGAGGCCGAGGCAGGCTGAGCTACCTATGGGGACCCGGTCTCAAAAAAACCAAAAACCAAAACGAACAAGCAAAGGACAGGTGATGCACTGGACTCCTTTATATTATAAAAGGACTTGATGTAGCCCAGAAAACCACTGCTAGGAGTCAGAGCCCCAGAACGTGGTGACTGGAGAAGGTGGCCATGTTTTTTGTGTCTCTGCTTCTGTATCTGTCCTCGACTCCCTGTGCACTCAAGGTTCTGGGCATTAGTGCTTGGGAATTCAGAAGAGGAGGATGGAGATTTCCCTGATCATCCCTCACCGAATGCACAGGTTAAATGGTCACACTCCACCCACAAATATGTAAAATCAGAAAATAATAACTAATAAATTAGTTATGCAGAGGATGAAGCCAGCTCATTTTTCATAATTGTTTAACTATTTCTAGACTACTTAAGAAGGCACTGGGAATTTATTATGTACATCATAAAGAATTAGGGGATCTGTTGGGAGATTCTGTGTGGTCCAAAGTTCCATTTCAATTTTAAATGTTTATACAAATTTCAGGGTTTCTGCAGAGAATGTTGAAATTCCTCATTGTCTTCAAGACTTTGAAGTTGTGAAATATAACATCTTGGAAAAGGTAAGAGTCTGATTTCTACTTAGAGAAAAGAAACTGAATAATTTCTGAAAACATTTCATTTTTGATGATTTTCTCATTGTTTTGAAAAGTTGTTCATATTCTAAATATATATCCTGTAACACAAGTTGGTTTTTACTACTTAGAAAATATTTGTTTGCTGGGCAGTGGTAGCGCATGCCTTTAATCTCAGCACTTGGGAGGCAGAGGCAGGTGGGTTTCTGTGAGTTCGAAGCCAGACTGGTCTACAGAACGAGTTCTAGGACAGCCAGGGCTACACAGAGAAACTCTGTCTTGAAAAACCAAAAAAAAAGAAAATGTTTGTTTAAATTTTTGCCTGATTTCCTAGCTTATCCCTATCATCCCAACACTTAGGAGGCCAAGCCAGAGGGTTATGAGTTCAAGGACAGCCCTAGCTACACAATGAAACTCCCTCTCAAATAAAACCCAAAAACTAAATAAATTTTAAAGAAGAAAAAGAAATTTTTTTAGTGTTCTTAATGAAAGTAATTCATGCCCATAATATATTTTGTTTATTTTTTGAGACAGGATCTCATGTATCCCAGGCTGGCCTTGAACTTGCTACATAGTGAAAAATGACTCTGAACTCCTGATCCTTCTGCCTCAGCCTCCCAAGAGCTGGGATTATAATTATGCACCGTCCAGTTGGTGCAGTGTCTGAGAGCAAACCCGAGTTCCAAGCATGCTAATCAAGCGTTCTCCCAACCGAGCTACAATCTAGCCACTTACAACAAATATTAAACAATATAAAGCATCAATATGGCATTAGAAACAAACCTCTACCCTGTTATTAACTGTTTCTCATATTTGGAAAAGATAGATTTGACACCAAATATTTTTTTTTCTCCCAGAGCTGAGGACCAAACCCAGGGCCTTGTGCTTGCTAGGCAAGCGCTCTACCACTGAGCTAAATCCCCAACCCCGACACCAAATATTTATGCCATGTTGAGTTGTTCCTTTTGCTTTAAAGGAAAACAGAAGACTTTATTGACAGAGTTACACAAATTAAAATCAACACTTGCCTTCAAACACTTTTCAGATGTTGGAATAAAATATAAATTTAAAAGGATATTTCCCTTTGTAATGTGAAAAGTGACATATTCTAAACACACAGAGAAAAATATACAAAAGTGCTGACAGTGATTATATTGCTGTGCTAGGGTTTCAGGTGACTTTTGCTCTCTGGATACTTTTGTGTTTTCCACTTCTCCAAATGAGCATGCATTGCTCCGGCATATTAGGCAGCCTTTTCCGATGTGGAGTGTGGCTAGTTTCCATAGCTCTGCTTCTAGGATGTACCCTGTCTTGCAGGTGGGAGTGGACGGAGGCCGGGAGACTGTGGTGGTGGAGTTGCAGTGCTCCCGGGAGCCAGGGGACTGTCCCTTTGTGATATCGGCACACTTCCTCCTGGCTGACAGCACGCAGGTGAGTTAGAGTCCTGTGGCTTTACTCTCCCGTTGCTAGTTTGCTCAAGCCACCAACCAACATGCTGAACGTTTTCTCCTTATCTGGGGGCATAGTCAGCTGGGGCTGCAGAAGTGAACAGAATGGGCCTGCATAGCTTAAGCAACAGAATCTGTTTCTCCCTATGCTGGAGGCTGACCATCAAAGATGAAAAGGTAGCAGAGATCCTCCTCATCCATCATTCCCCCCTCCTCCTCCATCTGTCCTGTCTTCTACCTTTTCCTCCTTTGTTCCTTTCTCCCCCCAAACCCCCACCTTTAAAAATGAGACAGAGGGTCTCACTCTGTGCTCCAGGCTTGCTTCAAACATGGCCCTCCTCCTTCAGTAGCCTCCACAGTGTTACCATTACTGGCATGAACCACACCTGCCTCACAACAGATGCATCCCTGGGACCGACTGACAGTTCTGCTACTGTACATGTGAAATACTCAGGGCTCATGGTCATAGAATGCTGGAAATCACAAGGAAGGCTTCACAGAAGCCATAACCTTTGTCCTAGTTCAGTGTCAAGTCAGGAGCCCAGCTGTGGTCTAAAACAATTCTGAAATAAAAATAGATCCAGAACAAACGCCCAAAGATTAAATACAGTATGCACCAAGCATCACCCACCGGGGAGCCTTCTCACACAGATATTCAGCCATGCAGATCTACTGTGGCCAAAACACAGCCAGCAGGGGACAGAGCCCATTCTTCAGTGAGAGAGGTCCTCACACAGGTCCACACAGGCTCTGGAAGCTTCTCCTCTGGCCCCTAGCCCAAATGTCACTCAGTAGTAAAGACACACACACATCAAATGGGACCATCCAAGAAACCCTGACCCTCAGGAGCTCATATCTCTCATAGCACGGGTTCCAGCTGACCCTGGAGATGCACTCTGTTCTATGAATTACTCTCAAAAAAGTCCAAAGCTTTGGTTTCCACCACACACTCACTGAAGTCCTAATCTTGGTGCAGATTTACCAGCAAAGTCACTACAATTACAGCCGACTGTTTTGGGAGGGGTGGAAGGTTTGCATTTTGAGACGGATCTCACTCTTGCCTCAACCTCTCAAATGTTGGGATTGCAAGCCTACATTACTGCACCAGCCTTATAGCTGCCTTTAATAAGGTTTCCATGGAAACAGAGCTAGAACCTTAATCCAGGGTCAAGTGTATCCAAGTAGGAGATATTTAACCTTCTGCCCCAAAATATGTGGTTATTTTGTTATTTGGATAAAAAGTAATTCAAAATTTAAAAAAAAACAACCCACAATGGACTGTTATATCTTTAAGAAAGGAGAGTAACACTGCGTAGACCGTACTGGTGCACCTTGTTGCCTACTAGCCTTAGCAAGCCCTCCAGCAGAGGCTCGCTGAGGGACCCTGTCCACCTGCCAGGAGTAAGCCTCACCTAAGCAGTAGTGAGAGATGTTCTGTAGAAGAGGCTTGCCCTGCCTCATGAAGCCATCTTAGGAGAAATCTCCAAAAAATTCCATCCCTAGTCCACTCTCCATCACTGAACAGAATACCTGAAAGAATTAACTTAGAAAAGGTAGATACTAGAGAGATGGCTCAGAGGCCACGTGCTTGCTTCTTATCCAGAGGAGTTTGGCTCCCAGCACCCGTGTTTAACAATTAAAAGAAAAGAAAAGCTTTAAGGGCAGGGCTGTTGCTCAGCAGAAGTCTTGCCTAGCAGGTATGAGGCCCGTGTGGTTCCCCTTGGCCCTGGGACAATTGAGATCCAAACCCTAGCCTCTACCTTTTAAATGGAGTGACCGGGTAGTATACCTCATTTCTACAGGTTTCAGAGACACCCCACAATGAACAGCCTGTGAGTGTGACATCTCTCTGGAGCTGTGTACCTCAGAGTCAGGATTAGCCAATATCTAGGGGACATCAGGACTCCCAATCTTCCTCCATCATCTGGGGTCAGTGTAAGCTGAGTTGCTCAGTCATGGGGTGGGTTTCCGAGAAGAGCAGAGGGCTGGAGAGATGGCTCAGAGGTTAAGAGCACTGGTGGCTCTTCCAGAGGTCCTGAGTTCAATTCCCAGCCACCATATGGTGGCTCACAGTCATCTATAGTGAGATCTGATGCCATCTTCTGGCATAAAGGCATACGTGCAGTTAGAGCACTCATATACATAAAATAAAAAAGAGAAGTAGATTAGAAAGTGCCCCATGTGAGTGCAGTCTTGGCTGAGGAGAAGCCTGTGCCTTTCACATCATCTGCCTGACCAGAGCTTTCCTGCCCTTTTCCTCACTGGGAGCTCACTTTGTCTTGACCGATTCCTGTCCCTGGCTGGACCATCCTTTACAGGGTAGTTTTCCTTTTCTTCCCTATCCTTGATTGACTTTCTACATTTTCAAAAAGGAGTGGAATGCCAGTCTTCCAAGTTCATTAAACCACAGGCTCTGAAGGAGCGCTTGAATGAATGCGTCCCCACAAGGAGTCTTTTCCCTCTGTTCCACTCACGCAGGCTTTCTCCCATGACTCCACCTTTAAGGCTATCTTTGTGAAAACTGAACAATTTAAGTGTTCCTTTTCTGTTGCTGTGATTCAAAACGTCATGACCGAGGCAACTTAGAGAAGTTGATTTGGACTTTCGGTTCTGGGGAATGAGGGTCTTATCATATCATGGCAGGGAAGTGTGGCAGCGGGCGGGCATGGCAGCTGGAAGGCGAGCTGAGAGCTGCTGCCTCTCACAGAAAGCAGAAAGGGAAGTAGGAATGAGCCCTGTGACTTTTGAAACTTGAAACAGAGCCTGCCCCGCCTCCGTGATGTACTTTCCCCCAGCAAGGCCACACCTCTAAGCCTCCTCCAAAAACACCTGTCAACTAGGTACCAAGCACTGAGGTCAGCTGGTGGGAGGCATTTTCATTCCAACCCACATGATAATGCTTTAAGAAAAACAAGGTGCAGATATTGTTTCAATATAGTGTCCTAATAGGTTAAAAAAAAAAAAAAAA